>JAVKPL010015377.1:0-122827 GCA_032173675.1 Gastrolobium villosum | reverse complement strand
TGGAGGTTGCTGCTTTTCATGCCGCCGTCAGCGTGACGGCTGACGCTGGCGGCGTCACGGCGGTTGCTGGGGTTTCACGCTCCGAGCGTGACGGTCCTTGGCTATTTCACGCGGAAATCTCAACTGTCCCATATGGAAATACCTTTTTAATAACAAAAGGACCAGACCAACGAGACTTCAACTTACCCGGAAATAACCTTAATCGAGAGTTGTATAATAGTACCTGTTGTCCTGGCTTAAACTCCTTTGGCTGAATCCTTTTGTCATGCCATTTCTTTGTCTTTTCTTTATAGATTCTGGCATTCTCATAAGCTGCCAGCCTGAACTCATCCAACTCGTTCAATTGCAGCAATCTCTTAGTATTAGCTTTTGAGGGTTCAAAATTTAAAAATTTAATTGCCCACAAAGCCCTGTGCTCTAATTCCACGGGAAGATGACAGGATTTACCATAAACCAATTGGAATGGTGACATACCTATTGGTGTTTTGAATGCAGTCCGGTATGCCCAAAGTGCATCGTCCAGTTTTTTAATCCAATCCTTCCTTGAGTTATTCACTGTCTTTTCTAAAATCCTCTTCAGCTCTCTATTGGAGATTTCAACTTGTCCGCTGGTCTGAGGGTGGTATGGTGTTGCCACCTTGTGAGTAACACCATATTTTGTAAGCAAACCTTCAAATTGCTTATTGCAAAAATGGGTTCCTCCATCACTAATGATTGCACGAGGAACCCCAAAGCGGGTGAAAATATTTCTTCTTAAGAAGGAAATCACCACTCTTGCATCATTTGTGGGTGATGCAATTGCTTCTACCCATTTGGATACATAATCCACAGCCACCAAGATGTATTGATTTGAGTAAGACTTAGGGAATGGTCCCATGAAGTCAATTCCCAAAACATCAAAAAGTTCTACTTCTAATATACAGTTGAGGGGCATCTCGTCCTTTCGTGAAATATTTCCCGTTCTCTGACATTTATCACACTTCTCCACAAAGTTCCGCGCATCTTTAAAGATTGTTGGCCAATAATAGCCACTCTGCAATACTTTTTGCACGGTTCGGTTAGTTCCAAAATGACCCCCGTAATCAGATGCGTGGCAATGCCACAGAATATCTGGTATCTCGAATTCAGCAACACACCTGCGAATAATACCATCAGCACATTGAAAATATAAAAATGGATTATCCCAATGGTACCTCCTTGCATCATGTAGGAACTTTTTCTTTTGTTGCCAAGTCAGATCATCTGGAACTGTACCAGCAGCTTTGTAATTTGCAAGATTTGCAAACCATGGATGCATTATTATTGCCATCACTTGTTCATCAGGAAAGAACTCATTGACCTCAACTTCAGGTCCTTCTTGTAGTTGCTTATTTTGAATCCTTGACAAATGATCCGCAACTTTATTTTCCACTCCTATTTTATCCCTAATTTCTAAATCAAACTCTTGAAACAAAAGCATCCAACGCAACAATCTTGGCTTTGCATCTTGCTTGCTCATTAAATACTTAATAGCAGCATGGTCAGTAAAAACAACAACTTTAGAGCCTATCAAGTAAGACCTAAATTTGTCCAATGCATAAACTACTGCAAGCATTTCTTTTTCAGTAGTGGCATAATTTGCTTGTGCTTCATTAAAGACTTTGCTTGCATAGTAAATAACATGTAACAATTTATTCTTACGCTGACCAAGGACTGCACCCATAGCGTATGCGCTCGCATCGCACATGAGTTCAAAAGGAAGGTTCCAATCTGGTGCTATCAGAACTGGTGCTGTGGTTAGCTTTTCTTTTAACACATTGAATGCATTGAGACAAGCTTCATCAAACATAAACTCTTTGTCTTTTACCAATAGCTGGCTAAGAGGTTTTGCAATTTTTGAAAAATCCTTGATGAATCTTCGATAAAATCCTGCATGACCTAAAAAACTTCGCACCCCATTAATGTTAACGGGAGGAGGAAGTTTTTCAATAAGCATCAACTTAGCCTTATCAACTTCGATGCCCTGTTTGGAAATCTTATGGCCCAATACTATGCCATCTTGTACCATAAAATGGCACTTTTCCCAATTAAGCACTAAATTAGTTTCCTGACATCGCTTCAAAACCTTAGCTAAATTAACTAAGCATGAATCAAAGCAGGAACCAAACACAGAAAAATCATCCATGAAAACCTCCAAATATTTTTCTACCATATCAGAAAAGATAGAAAGCATACACCTTTGGAATGTTGCAGGTGCATTGCAGAGGCCAAATGGCATTCTTCTGTAAGCAAAGACTCCAAATGGGCATGTGAAGGCTGTCTTTTCCTGATCCTCTGGTGCTACTGGAATTTGATTGTAGCCAGAATATCCATCCAAGAAACAATAAAAAGCATGACCCACTAGTCTTTCCAGCATTTGATCAATAAATGGAAGGGGAAAATGATCTTTCCTGGTGGCTGAATTTAGCCTCCTGTAATCTACACACATCCTCCAACCTGTGACAGTCCTTGTGGGAATCAGCTCATTTTTTTCATTTTTCATGACAGTTAATCCTCCCTTTTTTGGGACTGTCTGTACTGGACTTACCCATGCAGTGTCAGAAATGGGGTAAATAATTCCAGCATCCATGAGTTTCATCACCTCTTTTCGAACTACTTCCTTCATTGTTGGGTTTAATCTTCTCTGAGGCTGCCTTACTGGTTTGATATTATCTTCCATCAAAATCTTGTGAGTACAGAAAGAAGGATTTATTCCCTTCAAATCAGAGATAGACCACCCAATAGCTGTCTTGTGTTCTTTGAGTACTTTCAACAACTTATCTTCTTCAGATGGAGACAGTTCTTTGTTGATGATTACTGGGTAATCTTTTGTATCTCCTAGAAAGGCATATTTAAGAGTGTGAGGTAACTCTTTTAATTCAACCTTTGGTGCTATAGAGATTGTTTCTTCTCCTTCTTTCTCCAACACCTCAAAGACAGTTCCTTGCCTTTCTTGTGGAGCTTCTTCATCTAGATCATCGAATTCTCCTTCATTTTCTAGATCACCAATGTTTACTTCCTTGACTGCTTCTTCAATCACATCAAGTCTGAAACAGTCATTGTGGTCGGACGAGTTCTTCATGGCTTTGAACACGTTGATTGTAACTGTCTCATCATTCATACGTAACTCGAGCTTCCCTTGCTCAACATCAATCATAGCTCTAGCTGTAGCTAAAAATGGCCTTCCAAGTAAAAGAGGTATTTCACTCTCTTCTTCCATATCCAACACAATGAAGTCTGCAGGGAAGATGAACCTGTCAACTTTGACAAGTACATCCTCAATGACTCCGTTAGGTCTTCTCAACGAACGGTCTGCCAATTGTAAAGAAACCTTTGTTGGCTTTAGTTCAGAAATTCCCAAAGCTTTGCATAATGACAGCGGCATCAAGTTTATGCTTGCCCCAAGATCACATAATGCTCGACCAACATCAACGTTGCCTATAGCAATTGGAATGTTAAAGCTTCCTGGATCTTGAAGCTTTGGTGGAAACTTCTTTGTTATGATGGCACTGCACTCTTCAGTAAGTGCAACTGTCTCACATTCCTGCAACTTATGTTTTCTAGACAATAAATCTTTCATAAATTTAGCGTAATTTGGCATGTTAGCAAGAGCTTCAGCAAATGGAATATTAATATGCAGTTTTTTAAAAATATCTAAAAACCTGGCATAATGTTGTTTCTGCACTTGCTGCTTAAGCTTCATGGGGTAAGGCACTTCCTCAAAGCGAGAAAAATCATTTGGTGGTTTTGGAGTCTCAACAGCTTTCTCCTTTTCCTTCTTCTTGTCTTGCTTTGCAGGTTCTTCATGCTCTTTGACAGATGGTTCTTCTTCTTTTTCTACCTCCTTCAATGGTTCATCAACCTTTTTTGGCTGAACCATTTTAGGCTTTTCTTGAGGAGTGATCACAATTCCACTTCTAGTCACAATGGATTTACAATCCTCCTTGGGATTTGCAATTGTATCTCCAGGAAACTGCCCCGGAGTTCTTTCAGCTAACTGCTTGGACAGTTGTCCTATTTGAGTTTCCAGATTCCGAATGGAGGCATCTTGATTCTTGTGATAGGCCCTGGTTTCCTTCATGAAAGCACTTGTACTTTCCATGTGATCATTTGTAGTCTTAGAAAGCTGCAGCATAGCTTTCTCTAGATCAGATGGCTCTTTCTGTGGGAGAGGAGGAGGTTGTAGGAAGTTATTGGATTTATAATCCAAACCTCCCCCTTGATTTCTTCTTTGGAAATTGTTTCCTTGACCATTATTCTGATTCCTTTGATATCCCTGAGTGTTTTGTGGTGGCCTTGGATCATACCACACCCCATTAACTTGGAATGCGTCAGCTCCCATAAATGTGGGACACCCATTGGATTCATGGCCCTCTGTACAATACTCACAAGTAATTGAATTAACTTGAGTTGTGGATAATCGCATTTTGTCCAACTTAGCATTCATACTTGCTAATTGTTGCGAAATCACCTTCTGTTCAGCTAAGGTAGCATCTTGATTTCCAAGTTGTAGAATTCCTTTTTTTACTTGAGCTGATTGAGTGAACTGGACTTCTGTTGAGGCATTTTCATTTCGTGCCATGTGGTCAATCAACTCTAGAGTTTCTGCTGCAGTCTTTCTTCCTATGGTTCCACCAGCTGCACCATTGACAATCATTTTTGTGTCTGGTGTCATCCCATTGTAAAAGACTCTAACCTTCTTCTCATCCGGAAAATCATATTGGGGGCACTTCCTAATCAATTCTTGGAATCTTGTCCAAGCTGCGCAAAGGGTCTCTCCCGGTTGTTGAATAAAATTGGTGATTTCATTCACCAACTTATTGTATTTCTCCCGAGAAAAATGTTCAGCAAAGAACTTGGCTGCCAATTCATCCCATGTTCTTATGCTATTAGGGGGTTGTCGGTCCAACCACATAACAGTTTTCCCTATTAATGCAAATGGAAATAATCAGAGTCGGATTGCATCATCAGACACCCCATTATGTTTAGTGGTGTCACAGATTCTTAGAAATCTGTCCATGAAGTCATGAGGATCTTCATAATCTTCACCACCAAAAGGAGTCTTCTCCACCAGGTTGATAAGAGAAGGGTTGATATCAAAATTGTTGGCTTGAATCTGGGGCCGGACAACACTAGAATTTGGCCTTGTGAACATTGGAGCCAAAATCGACTCCATCAACTCTGGTGCAGGAGGTTGATTGTTGGGACCTCCTCCAGCATTATTATGGTTCGCCATATCTTTTGTGGATTGATTAGGTTCACTTATCGGGTCTTCCCAAATTATCTGCTTGGCAACTTTTCTTAGTTTCCTTTCGGCTCTTGTGATTTCAGGATCAAACACAAGATCTTCAGGAGCAAGTCTACCTCGCATAAACTTAAAGAAGATGATCAGTAATACCTGCAAAACTGCAGGTTAAGATAGAACAAACCCTAAAATGACAATTAAATAAAAACAATATTCAAGCTCAAAGATCAACGGTTATTTATAATATTGGAATATACAATCCCCGGCAACGGCGCCAAAAACTTGTTGCGAACTCGGCAAGTATACTGATCGTTCCAAGTAATAAAAGTGATAAGTAAAGTATCGTCTCCACAGGGATTGTAGACCAAGTACTACAATAACCAGTCCCCTTAAGTTGAACGGATCAAAAGAGGTAGCAATTGTTGTTGGGTTAAAAACAAAAAGTAAAATAAAAAGTAAATTGCGTATTTTTAGGGTTTTCTTAAAACGGATGAACAAATCGCATAAAATTAGGGTTTTGAAAATAATTGTGAAAAGATTGCAGTAAGAGTACGAACATTGTCTGATCCCCACCTTGTAATCTGAATGTAAATTTACCTATGCATTACCTTTTGATCAAACGATTCACCATCTTTTATTTAATTGGTTAAACCCTAATTCCTTAGGGATCTTAACCTTATTAACCTTATTAGAACCCTAATTCCTTAGAGATTCCTTTTCAGGTTAATCATGCAATTCGGTGAATCTTTCACGTTTGCAGTTCATGTAGCCTATCCCTAGTGCTTACATGAACAACTATTTTCCTCCTGATCGGGAATTAGGATCCCAATATTCCTATTGTGAATCCTAACCCTAGTGATCTATTAGAATGATCAGATCTAAAAGAACAACGAAATGAAGAGCGAAGGAAAATAGATGCAGAAAGATAAACATAAATAAATCAGATCCGAACTACAAGGGGTTCACATTCAGGGTTGTGACCCTTACCACAATACTAAGATCTAGCCAACCATAATCATGGCTGATCTCAAATATAATCCAACAAGAAAATAAATTACAGACTTGATTGACGAACGAACGAAGAACAATCTCCTCTTCACAATGACGACTTCTTCTCTTAGGTCAGGAACTCTCCCTTCATCAACAAATGCATTCTCCTATTTATAAAACAATTTCTTTCCTCTTTTTCCAATTTTGCCCCTTGACAGTATGGCTGTGGCTTCCACAACTGACGCTATAAGCGTCAGTTCCACGCTTCAAGCGTGGATGCTTCTAACTTTCCACGCTTTCAGCGTCAATCTCACGCTGTGAGCGTGGATGCTTCTGGTTCTTCACGCCATGAGCGTCATTACCACGCTGCGAGCGTGGGTCTTACTGTCTTCCCACGCTCTCAGCGTCATTCCCACGCTGTGAGCATGGGTCTTCACTTTGGCCAATCCTCATTTTCCTTCCAGATTTGTTTGTTTTTCCTGCAAAATGAGCATAAAATCAGTCAAGTACTCTTGAATTTGAAATTTAAGGATTACAATAAGAATTGTTGCATTTTTAATGAAGAAGAGTTCATTATTTTTCTCTTTTTGGCTTGAATTTACTTATGTGCTGACGCCACATCAATGGCGGTCGACAACAATACCTACCTAGCAGTGTCGAGCAAAGTTTGTAAGAGAAGAGCACATAGATATACATTTGGAATGAGGGGGATGTGACATTTATTATAGTATTCTATCTTTTCCTGAGTTCCCTCGTAGGATAACTTATTTTGCTAAGGATAGGATAAATAAGTCAATATAATAAGTTTATCATATGTGTTGGCTCATCAAACAATTGATAAGAGTAGAATATAGTAGTCTATCCTATTGGGTCCTCTTTATCTTGACCATCAAATGAGCCCTAAATGACCATAATTTTAATACTTCTTTAACCTTTGTTCAAGGCAAAACCTGAAATATACATGCACCACTTAAATCACCATTATTATTCTTATAATCCAGCAGATCCAATAAATGCTAATGCATAGTGGGAAGTCCATCTTCTTCGAATGCTTGGGAAGGAAAATGTAGTGCAGATTTATTGATTAAACTTGGAGCTAAGAGTGCTGGCCACTTTACAATCTGAGACTCTCCTCCTCATGTTCTATCGATGCTAATGATGGCGGATTCTACAAGAATCAAGTTTCATGGAAAATGGTTTCTTTGTTGCTTTTTTTTTTTGTTTAATTTTTCCCATTCTTTCAACAAAAAAATCAACCTCGTTGGCAATCCTACCGGGTTTCACGATATCAAAAGCAAATAGCACTTCCTTATTATTGTTATTTCACAGGCCCTATAACTGGTGCTCACACACACAAATATACAGGCAATTCTCTGAATATATCTCTATTCTATTACTGAATCTGCCTATTCTCTACAAGAATTACAATGTCTTATTTATAAGCAATAACAGATGATTAAGAGTGATAATAACTATCATAAGAAATCTAAACATATTAATTGTCCACTAACAAATACCTAAGGACACACCTCTTCACCAAAAACCTTTCATTTTCTATTTTTCTTTTATTTTAATTTAAACTTATCCCAACAAAACTCCCTCATAAGCTTTAAATTCTTCGACCATCCTTCATCCCAATCTTCTTCTTGAAATTTTCTAACAGCAACATTGGCAACGGCTTTGTAAATATGTCACCCACTTGATCTCGGCTTGCAACATGAGTGAGCTCCACCTTTCCTTCCTTGATTTGATCCCAGATGAAATAAAAGTTGACATCTATATGCTTACTCCTCTCATGGTTGACCGGGTTCTTGCTAACTCGATTGCAAACTTGTTGTTAACCCGGATCTCGGTTGGGCCAATTTGTTCTTGCTCCAATTTACTCAATAGACTCCTCAGCCACATTGCGTGACAAACGCACCAAGATGCAGCAACATACTCGGCTTCGCATGTAAATAAAGTCACAATGGGTTCCTTCTTTGAAACCCACGTGAATGCCGTGTTTCCCATGAAAAACAAATAGCCAACTGTGCTCTTCCTGTCATCAACATCTCCACACCAGTCGCTATCTGAATATCCTACCAGTTTGTACTTGTCCGACTTCGAATAATGAAGTCCTTGCGAGATTGTTCCTTGAACATATCTCAATATCCTCTTTACTGCCTTCCAATGTGTGTAGCTCGGATCTTCCATGAAAGAATTATAATCCCAACACTTAGACACAAGTCTGGCCTCGTACAAGTTAAATACCTCAAACATCCTACAGACTTCGGTAATTACTCGGATCAACTCTTTCTCCTCCATCATACTTTGAAAGTCTTAAGCCTGGTTCCATAGGAGTCGAAACCGGATTGCAATCTATCATTTTGAACCTCTTCAGGATATCTTTTGCATAAGCTTTTTGAGATACGAAGATCCCGAATTTGTCTTGTCTGACTTCCAGACCAAGGAAGTTTCTCATCAGACCGAGATCCGACATCTCGAACTCTTTTATCATTCTCTTCTTGAAGTCTAGTGTCATCCCTTCATCATTTCCCAAGAGGATCAGATCATCAACATATAAAGCAACCAGTAAAATATTACCTTCTTTCTTCTTTACATATAGTGCATGTTCATATGGACATTGCTAAAATCCGTCCTTCTTGAAATAAGAGTCAATACAGGTATTCCAAGCTCGTGGTGCCTGCTTCAGCCCATACAAAGCCTTATTCAGCCTTAACAATTTTCTTTCTTGTCCAACTTTCATGAAACCCGAAGGTTGTTCGAGATATACCTCCTCCTCAAGTACACCGTTTAAGAATGCCGATTTCACATCCATTTGATAGATCGGCCATTCAAGCCGGGCTGCATGTGAGATTTATAACCTGATTGTCTCCATCCTCACTACCAGTGCTAACACCTCGTCATAGTCTATTCCATCTTTTTGCTTATACCCCTTTGCTACTAGTCGGGCTTTGAATCGCTCAATCTCCCCTTTAGCATTCATCTTCTTCTTATATACCCACTTTACACTGATGGGCCGACTTCCTTTTGGTAGCTTAGCTAACTCCCATGTCTTATTTCGCTCAATAGCTTTTATCTCTTCTTCCATGGCAGATTGCCATTTTTCATTTCGGACAGCTTCCTCAAAGCTCAAATCTTCAGAATCTGCTAACAAGCAAACAAGATGTGCTTTGTTAGTTGAGTCATACAAGTCTTGCAAGCTTCTCAGTCTCGGTTGTCTTTGCTATTCTTCATCATCAAAGACTTCAAGATTTGTCGGGATATGGGTCGAAGGTTTTCCGACCTCAATTGATATATTTATGGGTTCCACATTGACCCCGGATATACTATTCCAGTCCTATTCATCTTCTTCATTTACTTTCACATCTCAGCTTACCAACACCATTTTATTGACGGGATCCAACAACTTGTATCCCTTCGTCTTCTCATCATATCCAATAAACATAAATTCTTACTCTTATCTTCAAGCTTCGTTCTGAGCTGGTCCGGTATGTGTGCATACGCACCACTACCAAAAATCTTGAAATGAGCCACTGATGGCTTTAGACCACTCCATGCTTCCTGTGCGGTTTTATCATTCACATTTGAATGCGGACATCTATTCTGTACGTACACAGCATATTGTACGGCTTATCCCCAAAACTCCTTAGGCATATTCTTAGTCTTTAACATAGAACGCACCATATCCAAGATAGTCCGATTCTTTCTTTCAGCAACTCCGTTTTGCTGTGGTGTGTACGGCGTGGTCAGGAACTGCCTTATCCCGTGTTCTTCACAATAGTTCGGCTAGACCACCGTAATAAAGGTGTCCAAACCGTCCATCCTTTTTTAGAAAGCAGACTGTACCACGGCCTTTCACATCAATTTTGGACGCGTCTCCAAAAGAGACATATCCGGCTTCCACCGTTCTCAACTCTTTGAACAAATGTTTGTAACCACACATGTGATTACTGGCACCAGTATCCAAGTACCACTCCATCTCGCTCTTTGAGCTAGTTTCACCATGTCTAACATCAGAATTCCTCCATCTCTTATTTCTCCTTCTGCAGTGAAGTTTGAAGTCTCGTCAACTCTTCTTTCATCTCGGCAATCTTTAGCAAAATGCCTAACTCAGCCACAATTGTAGGATCTGTCCGAGTTGTAATCTCTTGCGTAGTGACCATACTTGACACACTTATGACATTCTATATTACTTTGATTCGACCACCGGCCTCTTCCACCTCGGCCACGTCCTCTACCTCTCTAGTTTTGCTGACTCGTCTCAACTCTTTCTTCATGTTTCACCTCCTGACCTCGGCCACGACCACCTCGGTCATTTCCACGTCCACCTCGTCCACGACCTCTACCTCGGACATTCTGAGAGTAAATACCTTTTCATCCTTAATTTTTGCTTTTGTTTGGAGTGCTTGCTTAAGAGGCTCCTTCTTCTTTTTCTTCTTGCGCTGCTCATGCGCTTCAAGATAACCAGCTATCTCTTCAACATAAAGTGTAGCCAAGTCCTTAGGCTCCTCAATTGCACATACCACTTTTTCGAAGTCGTCTATCAACGACCTCAGAATCTTTTCAACAACTCTGGAGTCAGTCAACACCTCTTCATTCTGTTTCAACTGGTTCACCACGGTCTGAACCCTGGTGATGAAGTCCAACACTCCTTCGGTTTCCTTCATCTTCATCCCCTCCAACTCTCCTCTAAGAATTTGAAATCTGACCTGCTTCACACGGTTCGCGCCTTTGTAGGCCGTCTCCAATATATCCCAAGCCTCCTTTGCCTTCGTTGCACCTCCAATCTTTTCAAGACAATCGCTTTGTTCAACAGCTTGAAACATCATAAAGAGTGTCGCTGCATCCTTTGTTCTCGTCACACTCAACTGCTTGAGTTGATTTGCAGAATATTCTTCCGTTGATTCAGGTTCTACGAACCCATTTTGCACCAACCACCAACTCTCATAGGCTCGTAGAAGAGCCTTCATTTGGATGCTCCAGTCTTCATAGTTTGCCTTTGTCAGGCGAGACACTGGCAGACTATTACTCATATTCTCTATTGGCTCAATCGCTGATACCAATTTGTTATTTCACAGACCCTATAACTGGTGCTCACACACACAAATATACAGGCAATTCTCTGAATATATCTCTATTCTATTACTGATTCTGCCTCTTCTCTACAAGATTTATAATGTGTTATTTATAAGCAATAGCAAATGATTAAGAGTGATAATAACTATCATAGGAAATTTAAACATATTAATTGTCCACTAACAAATACCTAATAGGGACACACCTCTTCTCCATAAACCTTTCATTTTCTATTTTTCTTTTATTTTAATTTAAACTTATCCCAACAATTATAGTGTGCCACGTTATAATATTTTTTTCATTAGCAATCATTTACGTCATGCAAAACAGCAGTGGAATCACGGTTGAAAATCTCCGTGCATGGTACACATAATTTATAAAGAAAATCCTCAGTAAAATTTAAATGTTAGTATGAAGTCCCCTTATATGTAAGTACGTCTTTCATAAATGTGTCAAGTCATCTGAATTTACTATGTAGTCCCCACCAAATTTTCTTTTAGTTAGGTCCCTCATCAAAGCATGCATATTCATTTCTGAAGTTATTATTCAAATAAATCTACATATTTTGGATCCGTTTAGATGATTTTTTTTTTTCAAAAGCTATTTTTTTTTTCTTAAAAAAATTATTTTTTATTTTTAAGTCGTTTTGTTGTCTACTTAAAAAAAAAACATAAGTAACAAAAAAGCCAAAAATCTATTTTTTGTCGAAGATAAAAATTTTAACTTTTAAAAAAAACAGAAGTTAAAAGCCAAATATTATTTTTTTTAAATTAATATTTTTATAAAAACATAAATAGTTTTAATTTTTGTAAAAAATACTTCTAAAAGAAAGAAAAGATAAAAAATACGGGAAAACAAACGGGGTCGGGATTTAATTTGGAAGCTCGGAATAGATGGTGGTGGTTGTGGATAGTAAAGGCAGGGGTTGAAGATCGGGTTGAGATTTTCTATGAGTTTTGATAGAGGAAGAAGCCTTTATTGATATTTTGGGATTTCTAGCTTGAGTATTTTTTTATTTTATTTTTTATGTTTTAGCTCCATCCTCTCTTCGTAACTCCCTCTCGCTGTATTTTTTACTCGTATGAAATGGAGAGGATAATAATGTCATTTCATTATGCAGACTTAGATAATTTACATTCAAATCACTATGAGTCAAATGGTTGTGAGAATCAAGGTAGCTGTAAAGAACTTCAATTCACCTCTCTAAAAACTAGCTCAAAGGATCAAGGTAAGTCATAACTTACCATTAGTTACACATACAATCAATAATTATATATCTCAGAATTCACACAATAAAGGAGGACAAGGAGATTGCATATAATTTTTGGTTTTACCTTTTTGTGCTTTTTTGCTTTTAATTTCACTTTAAAGTGAGGGACAGTGAGACTCTGATAACATGTAAAGAATCTTGATGTCACCCCCCCAAAAGCTAGCTCAAAGAATGAGAGTGCTCAAAGCCTTATAAAAACCACATTAATTACACATATAACCAATGTGGGGACTATATGTAAAGAGTAACTCACACTCAAAGAGCGACGATATACCAACCAAATAAAATATAAGAAAGAATTTATAAAATAAAGGAGGACAAGGATGTAATAAAACAAACTAGCAGACATCAGGTGCAATTTCTCTTAATAAATATGGAATAAATCCTGGCCTGTGTAGTGGTCACTCACACAACATAGATAGGCACCCATTTCAAGGTATTGGGATAGATTCCTGATCGGCCAATCCACATTGGTACGCATTATCAATTAACAACTTTCTTCATATGCAGATAAAATAGTACTTTGCTCTCAACGAAAAATAAGTACTTGTCAAGGAATATATCCAAGTATGAGAGGAGACACCACAAGTAATTACCATAACATTTCATATTAATCCAAGGCTTGGCCTCTCACAAGTTATTAAAGATATGTGATTCACTACTCAAATTCAAATAATAGGTGAGTTACAAGAAAATTAATTCACCAAAATGCAATGGCAGAGTGGAAAAAATTAGGAGTGTCTTGGGGTTATGCTTTAGAAAAAAAAAAATATAAAATTCATTCTGTAAATTCTTACATTTTTAAAAGAAAAAAATTGAGGGCTTTGCTAACGCCCCTAAGCTATTAATTATATATATATATATATATATATATATATATATGGGAAAAATATATTTACGATTTTTTACGTCATTTTGATTATTTATTTCCTTATATTTATTGATTCTTGTTTGAATGGTTATGATTTTTTTTCTCTCTCTTCCTTCCATCTTTGTACGCTTATCATTTATTGTGAATTAATAATATATATATATATATATATATATATATATATATATATATATATATATATATATATATAATGTGTGTGTATGTGTGTTCGTTTACAAATTTTTGCAAATTATACTTGGAAATACATATTAACCTAGTGTATTTCTATACATAGCGTAGTTTGTAAACATAACCCTTCCATATATATATATATATATATATATAATATGTGTGTATGTGTGTTCGTTTATAAATTTTTGTAAATTATACTTGGAAATACACAGTTAACCTAGCCTATTTCTGAGAGTACATAATGTAGTTTGTAAGAGTTTGTAAACATAACCCTTCCATATATATATATATATATATATATATATATATATATATATATATATATATATATATATATATATATATATAATTTTAGGTGAATTAAAAGGGTATTTTTGTAATTTTAATTATTTTTATATCATATACATTTTACTGAAATATATTAATTCACCTAAAATTACATAAACACCATTCATTAATCAAAATAAAAAATCATGTCGCTTTGTTTATTATATATATATATATATATATATATATATATATATATATATATATATATATATATATATATAAGAAAAATATTTCTCAAGCACCTTGAAATATATTTATCTCCGTTCATAAAAAACTATTCATATTTGAATGGTTATGATTTATTTTTTATCTCTGTTCCTTTATTACCATAGATTCATCTTTTTGAGATTATAATAATTCAATAACTATTTACATTAAGTATATGTATATCCAATCAATATTAAATACACTTAAAATAATTAAGATTAAATCCGCTTAATAATTAAAGGAACTTTATATAAATGAGAAATTAATTAAACTCAAAATATTTTACTAAATTTAGACTCCTTAGAGATTTATGCATTAAATAGAGCACATCATGTTATCATCTCATCTTTATATTAATATAGATATATATAAATAAATAAAAAAGGAAAAACACTTCTACAAGAAGTGTTTTCTTATATTATGAATTTTCAATTTATGTATAAGGTATTTTTTTTAATAAGTATGGAATCCATTATTAGTTGAATCATATGAGAATTCAATATGAAAAATCAAAGTCCATAAAAACAAATAAGATGAGACGAGTTATAATATATGTATAAGATAGCAATTAACAACAAAATAAGGGTGACAACGATAAGCTTCAACAATTGGTCAAATTATAATTATATAATGTGGGAAAATAATTTCTACTTTTATTTTAGATAATTTTAGTGCACGATTTTATCTAAATCGTATTAGCAAAACTTAGTTATAATGATAAAAGTAAATTTTTTTCTCCGTCACAATAGCTGATAATATCTAAGAGAAAAGAGAAAACGAAAAACAGTTTTATTAGTATTATTAAATCTTAAACTAAAATTAGTAAAATTTAATTTATTTCAGGATTAAAATTTTTTTCAAAAAATTTTTAATTTTTCAAAAAAAAAATAAAAAAATTAACCTTTATATGAACTCAATAAAAGAAAACAAAAATTAGCAATTGAGTCACACAAATGATGGGACCAGTTAACTTTAAATAAGCACCGGACACCCAGCGTTTTTACCCCTTTAGATTCTTATCTCTCTCTCTCTCTCTCTCTGTACTCTGTTTCCGATCCGATTCATGGCGATTCGCAACTCGCTCTCCGGGCAACTCCTCCGTCGGAGCTCCGTCGCCGGAGCCAGGTTCATGTCCTCGTGGTTCCGGAGCATTGAGCCAGCTCCAAAGGACCCGATCCTCGGAGTCACCGAAGCTTTCATCGCCGATCAGAGTCCGAACAAAGTCAATGTCGGCGTCGTGAGTTCTACCTCGCTCTTCTCTCTCCCTTTTCCGTCAATTTTATTGTCATTTTCTCGGAAAGTGAAGCAACCTTAAAAACGGTTGAGATACAGAGTGAAATGATCCAATCACCTTAACAGAACTGTTATGTTGGTCATAGCGAATAGCAGTTTACTGTATTATTTTTCTCAGTTCAGAATTCTAATTCGCCAATTTTCTTAGCAAAAGAAAAGAAATTATTAAATAATTTTTTTTGTTAGATTTATTTATTTATTTTGAGTGGATCGTTGTGTAACATTTTTATTTTTATTTTTTATTTTTTTATTAAGGGTGCGTATCGTGATGACAACGGAAAGCCTGTGGTTTTGGATTGTGTTAGAGAAGCAGAGAGGAGGATTGCAGGAAGCCAATTCATGTAAGTGAAAAATTATATTTATATTCTTTTTTTTTTATATGAATGTAATTATAATTGCTTGCATGTGCTAATATGCGGTGGTAATGTAAAGTTCACCCACTAGCTGATTTTGCTTTTTGGGTAACGACGTATGAACTAACTGCATAACGCACTTTTTGAAATATGATGCTACTTGTTCTTTGATGTTTCATTTGAGAACTACTTCTCTTTTTACCAATCACGAGTATAATTGGTTACTTTAGGTGCTTAAAGATAGTGTAGGGACTAGCTGCTTTATTGCTTTTCTGGTTTGGAAGCTGAAATTTCACTTTTGGAATACCCATCCCTGAATTTATTTTTTCACCTTCATTTTTAAGGTTGTTCCAAATTGAGTATAATGAACATTCTTGTTGTAGGTTTGGATTTTCGAATTTAATACGGGTAACTTTAGAATTATCTTGTAGATATAATTGGTTATGCAGAATGTGGGACTGGTTAAACTTTTTCAAATTTATGATGTCTAAAATTTGGAAGGGTAAAGTTCTAATGCCACAGAGTATGATTCTTTTAAAGGATCCTTTCACGATATATAGATTTGATGGTAAAAAAAGTGATTGGGGCCTGTGTCCTGTATTGGTATATTTAAACCATCATAACTTTTCCTTTCTATTAGAATGTATGCCTCTTCAGATGTCAAACTATTTCTGAAAGTAATAACTAAGTGGCGCATACAGTGAAGTCTGAAGTTGTCAAAGTGGCAGTTGAGGAATGGTGATATTTTCTGTTTATTAAGGAGAGAATTTTAAAAAATAAAATAAAAATGAATGTGATGTATTTCTGTCCAAGTTTCAACTTATGCTACCCTGCCATGAAATCCAAATTTTGTCCAATTAGCTTTTATTTCCTCTTTTTTGAAAATAATTTTAAGGATGAAGTAAATTAATAAACTTGAATTCTCAAGGTTCATAGAACCAAATATTACATCAGATTCAGACCTGCCTTGAGGGACAAGCTTCTAAGAAAACCAGCTAGTAATATTCTCCAGAAACAGTGATTTTTTTTCTTTCAAATATTGTTATTATACGACCCAGCAATAAAACAAAGGTCTTACTGTCCATTTAATTCCAGCTTCAGGTATCAGACTGTTATACTTTATTTTTTCTTTTGATACATTCAGACTGTTATACTAATTTATTAAGTTTATGCCATTACTTTGCACTGATGAAAATTTTTGGTCAGGGAGTATCTTCCTATGGGTGGAAGCATAAAGATGGTAGAGGAATCACTGAAGCTTGCATATGGAGAGAACTCTGAGTTCATCAAGGATAAAAGAATAGCTGCAGTACAGGCTTTATCTGGGACTGGTGCATGTCGACTTTTTGCTGCATTTCAACAGCGTTTTCATCCTGACACCCAAATCTATATACCAGTGCCTACCTGGGCAAAGTGGGTATTTTAATACTAATTTTCCTTTTCATTTCATATAATATGCAAGAAGTATATTTCAAATGTATGCAGGAACTAAAAACCTTTTAAATTCTCTGCATTTAAAAAAAAAAAAATCAATAAATAAATTTCCTATAAATGCATTTTTATGTTTTTTAGCAATAGAATAATTTTTAGTATTTGACGTTATTATGACTTATGAGCCTTCATATTTTGATATTTAGTTATTGTCATGAACCTACTATTTCTTAAGCTATAAGTTGAAAGTATATGAATGATTGTATATCTAACATCCTACAAGATGCATTTGGGCTTGAAGCGTGGACAATACATAGGTCCACCCCACCTCATGCTAAAATGAAACTTATATTTAGAAGAATTGGGCCAACAAAGATTGAACTCTAGATCACATGATCATAATGTCTCTGATAACATGTCATGAACCAAGTATCCCAAAAGCTTATGTTGTTTGGTGAAAACACAGAGTGGTTTTTATATCTAACTAACAGTTATAAATTTTCTGTTTGTCCCATATCTTGCCTAGAATTTATTTCTAATGTGAGAAATTACAGCCACCATAACATTTGGAGAGATGCCGGAGTGCCTATGAAGACATTCCGTTACTATCACCCTGAGTCTAGAGGATTGGATTTTTCAGGATTGATGGATGACATAAAGGTATATTGCTCTCATCCTTACACTTTTGTGACTGGCTTTATAGGTCAATTTTTATAGATGAAGCTGTGCTATTACTTTGTACTTTTTTTTACCTCTTAAAATCGTTATTTCATATGCAGAATGCTCCAGATGGTTCCTTCTTTCTGCTTCATGCTTGTGCTCACAATCCTACTGGAGTAGATCCTTCAGAAGAACAGTGGAGAGAGATCTCTTCCCAGATCAAGGTATACAATTTTACAGGAATGATGTATAAAACCATTGGATTTTGTTATTCTTGTTTTGGTTCTTGATTCTTCTTCTTGTTCATTATAATGATTGTTTCCAGGTTAAAGGTCATTTCCCGTTGTTCGACATGGCATATCAAGGTTTTGCTAGTGGCGATCCACAGAGAGATGCAAAAGCCATCAGGATTTTTCTTGAGGATGGTCATTTAATAGGACTTGCTCAGTCATATGCAAAAAATATGGGACTGTATGGCCAGCGAGTAGGATGCCTTAGGTAATTATATATTTATCTTTTGAATACAGATATCTCTTTATAATCTAGCTCTGGTAAGTGTAATATTACGGTATAACTCGAGCACAGAATATTATGAATAGACTCTTCAGTAGCATTTCTTGTGGTTGGGATGTCCCATAGGTTGAACCTTGATGGTTCTCTTAATACATTGATGTAGACAACCTGCATGTCACCTAAACTTCGGTACTGATTATATCATGTTAAAATTATATGCTATTCTGTACTTCAATATAAGTTCCCCCAGTGAAATTGATTTTGATACCTCAGTTCTTACAAATTTCAGCTTTCATCTCGGCCTTCTGCTTGAAGGTAAGGTCTATGTATTGAGGGCATAATACAACATTGTAACAGTGATTATTATGATTATCTGTATCTGTAATTGGCTTCAATTTATCTCTTGATGAAGCAAAGGAATTACCGAGAGACTTGTTAGAATATTAACATTTACGTTAGAATGTTAGCATTTTAGAATATATAGTCATTTTATTGATTCGGCTAGAATTCTCATTTACTAAGTAAGACACTAGAGATTAGTTTTTGTCAGCTGAGTTTACTCTCTGATTGTAAAACAATCAATAAATACCAGAACAATGTGTAGCCTAACACAAATTTCTCTCAATAATTCTTTTTTTTTTTCCAACAAGACTAAAATAATAGCAATTAATTAAAATACATGGAGAACCGAAAGTATTTACTTTGAATGCCTAGTGGAACGAATCTAGCACATTCATTCCAGCAATCTGTGTGTAAACATAGGAAATCCCGAGATTTGAAACCTTGAAGGCTTGAACTGCTTTATAGAACTTCTGGCTTGGCTGTGAAATGTGAATTATATTCTGCAAAGAAAAACACTCATAATTTCAAGTTCCTTGCAGCATGCTTTGTGAAGATGAGAAACAAGCTGTGGCTGTAAAAAGTCAATTGCAGCTGATTGCCAGACCCATGTACAGTAACCCACCTCTTCATGGAGCACTTATAGTTTCAACAGTCCTTGGTGATCCAGAGTTGAAAAAGTTATGGCTTAAAGAAGTTAAGGTAAAGTGACACTATTTCTTAACTCCACCTCTCTCCCAGTCTTTTCTTTTTTCCCACTAGAAATTAATGGTAAAAACACCATATATAATGGTAGTATGTTACTTTTCTGTGATGGAGAAGTAGAATATATCATGTTACTTTTTTGGAGTGGTGGTGACTGAGCATAACCTTCATGAGGCAGTGGTGCCTTGATAGCAAGAAAAGATACAAAATATGCAATTTCTGCATGCTGGAGTTGTCCTCAACAGTTCCCTGTCTTTGAGAGTTTTTTCCTTCTGCTGTCACACCCTTAAAAACAGGCTTCATGTCAGTTTGAAATTTAAAAAAAATTGTAAAATATTTTACTTTTGAAGATTACTTTGGTTTTTGTTTCCACTTTTTTGGGGGATGGTTGCCAACTTGCCATATTGGGCAACATCATAAGCTGACTGATGCTATGCACAAATCTGACTGATGCTATCCACTGACATGGATAGATGCTACACCATGAGCAAAATTTATTATTCTAGGCACACTGTTTTGTAGTCAGATTCATTTCTATATTCTGAATGTGAATGCTGTGGCATATCGTGTAATTACTCAAACATACTTAGTGGAATACCATCATAAAGTATTGTCTTGTTACAAGTCTTTTCAGATTATGTTCTCTCTGTTAAATATGCTATTTGTTTCTGTCTTGTTACTAAGTTTTTGTTAATAATCGTGTTATTTTATGTTAATATATTTCAAATTGTAACTTAAAAGGATAAAATTATTAAATTTTAATAAACCATCAATACAAATTTACTAACAATCATAAAGTTGTGGTAATAGATTGAAGATGAGCTTACATAGATAATATCTTTACAGGTTATGGCAGATCGCATCATTGGAATGCGGGCCACACTACGAGAGAACTTAGAGAAACGGGGGTCTCCTTTGCCATGGCAGCACATAACCAATCAGGTTCAGTTGAATTTGCTGAATGCACAACTGTTTCAATCACTTTGTCTTCTTTTCTTTGTTTAATTTAGTTCTTAAGGGTTTTTTTTTTTTTTTTTTTCCTCTTTAGTTTTTGTTACATCGAATTGCAAGCATCTTAGGCCATTACCAATAGCTACAAGCTGGTTGGCTAGTTGCATGAGTTTTCTAACTAGTCTTTGTTTCTTTGTGCAGATTGGCATGTTCTGCTACAGTGGGATGACACCTGAACAAGTTGATCGTTTGACAAATGAGTTTCATATATACATGACTCGTAACGGTCGTATAAGGTAATGCATCGAATCTTTAGTTTCTTTCTACTGTCATTTTCCCTACAGTGTTCCTAAGTTTACTTAACATATGTGTGATTATTACAGTATGGCTGGTCTTAATACGGGCAACGTTGGATATGTGGCTGATGCTATCCACGAGGTTACAAAATCAGCCTAAACTATTCAATCACCAAAGAGACCAAATTTTTTGTCCTAGGGACCCACAAATACCTTAGAAGTTGTCTTGCTGAGGGGAGCACAATAAAATTTGAACACTTTTTCCGTCTTGCACATTTTCACCTTGTTTCAATTGGGGTTAGATGGGGATACGCTTCGGGGTTTTTACCTTGCATATTGAAGACCCCTATGGCATTATATCCGTCTTTTTAAAAAATAATTTGAGAAGAAGATTGAGTGAGAGGGTTTTATTTATGGTGAACAGCTAGTAAGGTTCATTCTTAGTGCACTGAAAAAAGATTATTCTTGTCAGTGAACCTTTGTGATTGTTGGTGCTAGAAGGGATATCGAAAAGCTAGAATGTATGATACCCGATTTAAACAGTGGTAACCGAACCGAAAATCCGATAACCGATTAAACTGAAAACTGAAAAACCGAAAACCGAAAAAAAAAACCGCAAATTTTAATTGGATTGGATCGGTTTTCGGATAGGTTGATGAAAATCGATCCAATATAAACAGATCCAATATATTGATTCTCCTCTACCTATTTGGACTTTTCTCCAATCATAACCCAAAATTTTATAAACCCAATAACCATTAACCCATCAACAAGATTTTATCTGTACAGAGCTTCAAATCTCATTGCTCAAAAAAAAAAAAAAAATTATATTATCATTTAGTGATGCTTTTGTATTTCAAAAAAAAATTACAAAGCCAATATATACAAAAGATGTTATTTGCACAATAATCATGAAATTAATTTTAGGATTTTCAAAAAATCGAAAACCGATCTAATCCAAACCGAAAAAAATTGGATCGGATCGGATTTGAAATAAAATTCAAACTGAATGGATGATGACATGTTCAAACTGAAGGGATTGGATTAGATAATTTTTTCTTCAAAAACCGATTCAATCCAGACCGCGAACACTCCTACCCTCTATAAAGCTCAATTGAGACCGATGAATGTGGCTATAATTTGCTGCGTTTGGATTTGTTGCTGCGTTTGAATTAGGTTCAATTTGATGCCTATATTTCTGCCTTTGTTGTTAGAATAACAACTTTGTTTAAGCAAATGTTCCAAATCAAAACATGCAGAACTTGTTGACATTGCAAATCTACCGCATTTAATTCTGAAAGAGTTTGAGTAAAAATTATTCTCCATTCTTTTCTTTTCTTTTTTTTCCTGAGGTTTTTGCCACTGTCCGTTCACTTTTTGCATATAGAAAAATTAACTTGGGATAAGACTTCACTCGGATCATGTCTTACCGGTAGATATAATGTAAGTTTATAAGAGTTTGTAATTAAAAAGTTTGTGAATATAATATTCTCCATGTAACATTATACAAATTGGTATTCACCCGATGTGATTTTTATAGGCACGCAACAACCATTTTTCAACTTAAATTTATATAAAACTTTTAGTTTAATAATGACCATTAATAATTCTCTAAGAAGTTCAAATTACACCTCAATTAAAATTTAAATGACTAATTCTACTAAATAAAAATGATGCACGACTTGTAAATCGCACGGTATGATAACTAGTTTATTGTGATGCAATATGAAATGATTTTTATAATTGAGAATTGGTATCAAAAGTTCTTCATATTAAGAAATTAAGACTAAATGAGACATTAAATTAATTAAAGTTATTATTTAGAAGATAATTTTAATAAATAAAATTCAATAATGTATCCTTGGGTATTAATATGTAAATTACAAAAATGAATATTAATACGTAAATGAAAACTTTGTATGAAAATATAATGGTGTCTAAATCATATAAATAAATACTTAAAGTAAAACACTAATATTTAAATCAAAAATTATATTTATATTTAACCTTACATTTAATTCATACGGAAAAAATATAAAAATTCATCTCTATTTTATTTTATTTTTTACGGTTGGCTCGCTCCATCTCTTGTCAATTTTTTTCCTGCATAAATACGTAGACAAACTAAAAATAATAAAAGTCATTTAATACCAGTGTTAAAAATAATAAATCTTACATTAAATTTTAATTGTTAATCTAACTTATATCTAAGGTCTCTAATTTATTAGTCACATAAATCAATAATGGCAATTGAAATCAATAATTAACATTGAAAATGTAATTCAACCAATATAAAATAATCCCATCCCAAGTTATAATAATTGTTGGGCCCAATTTATTTTTAGTTTTTTTCTTCTTAAAAAGAGAAGTGTAACGCCCAGTCGCTTGCAAGATCAATAATTATCCCCTCAAATTAACACGAGACTTTTTAACGCTTGCAAGATCAATGATCATCCCCTCAAATTAACACGAGACTTTTTAGCATGTTTTGTCCTCACTCACATACTTTCTGGGAAAACTTCCCAAGAGATCACTCATCCCAGAATTGCTCCAAATTAAGCACAATTAACAATGGAGTTCTTCTATTCCGGGCTACCGAATTATAAATGCATATTGTTAGTATAGGTAGCACCAATTAATTCTTTTAAGTTATCCTCAACTTACAGTCTCATACCTACACAGTCTCTGGAATTTCTCTCTTTCAAGTGTTAATTCAATTCATTCATTTACCACCAGCTACAAGATTTGGCATGAGCCGCTCATTGTTCGTGCCTCTTTTGAACCAGCGATCACTCCCTGCCCTTCCCAGCCTTTGGGATGTTACATGTTCACTAGCATCCGCCCGGTTCGTCCTCGAACCACACTGTACTGGGAGAGAGGCTCTGTTATGGTATCAGAGCAGCGGTTTAGGTAAATAAAAGACTTGAATTATTATAGTTTCTTGGTATTTTGTCATAGATTGTGCATATTTTGAATTATTTAGTAATGAGTTTGATCAACTCACTACCATGAAAAATATATATTGATCTACGACAGATACAAGACAAACATCTTCAACTTCTAAACCATAAGTTAATCCAATAACTAATGCGTTATACCCGAGTGGCAGAAGCTCTTTTAGAACAAAATGTAACAACTCAGGAAATTATTCAGGAGCTGAGGGAAGATCGTACAACCAGAGATAACACCTATAGCTCTGAGAATGAAAGTGGATTTAGAATTGCAAATGTTCAGGGAGGACTTAATTCTGATTACAAAGGACTCACTGAATTCTATAAGCATAAATCTTTCACTTTCCGCAAAGATTATAACCCTGAAGCAGCTATAGAAGGGTGAAAGAGCTTGCGAAAATATTCCTGATAATGGACTATCCTAATACTCATCGTGTAAATTTTGCCACATATTTGTTGATTGGAGAAGCAGAGCATTGATGGACAAATACCAAAAGATATTTCCAAAGTTAAGAAACGGAGATTACCTAGATGACATTCAAAGATACCATTTTGGAAGAAAAAAAATTCTCAAAGTGTAAGAAATAGAAAAGAAATAGAATTCCTTGAACTAAAACAAGGAAACATGAATGTTGGATAATATATGGAAAAATTTGAGAAACTATCCAGATATTCTAATTAGATACAGAATCAACCTAATGAGGAAATGTTGACAACTAAATCTGAATATGGAGTAAAACCATAACTAAAGAAGTATGATAGTAGGACATCAAATCATGAATTTTTTCTCACTAATAAATAGGTGTAGAGATATTGAAGCAATCATGATGGAGACTGAGGAAGCAAGGGAGAAAGACAAAGCTTCAAATCGAAGAAGGAATGTTGACAACAACAAAGGAAGATTTCCACGAGCACAAAACTCGGGGAATAATTTTGCTGGCAATGGAGGAAAAAAAGTGTGGGTTGGATGAATTCTCAGATTTAGATATGTCCAAAATACAAGAAGAATCATGTTGGAAAATGCTTGGGAGGAATGAATGTGTGCTTTAAGTGCGGAAAGCCTAAATATATGTTCAGTTAATGCCCTCAAAATATATCAAGATTTGAAAAAAATATTTTGGTGGCCAAGAATGAGAAAGGATATAGCTAAATATGTTTCAAAGTGTTTAGTTTGTCAAAGGTGAAAATTGAACATCAAAAACCTTTAAGATTATTTCAATCATTAGAAATACCGGAGTTGAAGTGGGAAAGTGTAGCCACTGTTTTCTGATGGGTTTACCAAGAACCCAAGAGGGGTATGATGCAATTTGGGTAATCATTGATCGATTAACTAAATCTATTCATTTTCTACTAATTAGATCTTAGTATTCTATAGAGAGGTTAGCCCAGCTGTATATTAAAGAAATTATCAAACTTCATGTGTACCTCTAAGTATTGTATCAGATAGAAATCCTAAATTTACTTCTAGATTTTGGGGATCTTTGAGGCAAGCCTCTGGAATCAAGTTAAGACTTAGTAGAGCTTATCATTCTCAAATTGATGGTTAAATTGAAAGAACCATTGAAACTTTAGAAGATATGTTGAGAACTTGTATTCTTGAACAGGGAGGTAGCAAGGATAGATACTTACCATTTATAGAGTTTGCCTATAACAATAGTTACCACTCTAGTATTGGAATGGCTACATATGCGGCACTCTATAGAAGAAAGTGTATATCTCATCTGAGTTGGTATGAAAAAAGAGGAAAAGCAGGTATTGGGACCATAATTAGTCCAAGAAACCTCAAGACAAATTCAGATGATCAAGAAAAATCTGGAAAAAGCTTAAAGCAGACAGAAAAGTTATGCTGATAATAGGCATAAACCTCTGAATTTTGGAGAAGGAGAACATGTCTTTCTGAAACTTTCTCCTACTACAGGTGTAGGCAGGACCCTCAAAGTTAGGAAATCAAGTCCTAGATTTATTTGTCTATTCCAAATACTTCGAAATGTAGGGCCAATTGCTTATCAACTTGCTTTTCCACCTTATCTTCCCAGTCTCCGTAGTGTTTTTCATATTTCTCAACGTAGAAAATATGTCCTGAATTCCTCTCATATTCTTGATACAGACTCCGTACAAAATAAAGAAAATCTGACTATTAGCAAAAAGTTAGCCCAAATCCTTGATAAAAGTCTGAAGCAACTATGAAATAGAATGATTATGTTAATCAATTTACGTCGGGAAGAACTTTCCCCACCAACAGCAACATGGGAAAACGAAGAAGAGAAAGGAAAGAAGAAAAGAAAGGCGAAGAGAAAGGAAAGGAGAAAAGAGGATGGAAACATACAGAAAGAAAGAAGCTTAGAGAAGAAATATAGGAAATACAAGAAATGTAATATTCACTGATAAAAACATTCTCTCATTTTCCATCTCAAATATTATTTTTAAAGTTGATTTTTAGCTTTGACAATGTTCAAACTCTTCCAAACTTTTTTCTTTAGATTTATCTTCTATTTGACTTTATTCTTTGATTTTATTATTATCTTTTATTTAAACTTTAAATTCTTTTGTAATACCTTTAGTTTTATTAATTATGATTTCTTCTTGGGCTATAAGACTGATAAATTATTTGGTACCAAACAAATATTAAGATAATGTGTAATTTTAACTATATAATGCTGTTGTGAACTGACACACAAAGTTTAGGTTTAAATAGTTATAGGATAAGAGACGTCTTATCATTGGCTTGAGCTCCGCTAATTAGACCATTTCACATGCAGAGACCCATAAAATTGGACTTAAATTAGCTTCAATTAAAACTACATGATTTATTATTTAATATTATTTATGATATTATTTTATTTTTGTGAAATTACTTAAGAAAATGATATTTTTTCGTTATTACGACTGAAATGGTTATAGTTAAAAAACCTCAACATTACTGAGATTTTTTTCATATTTTTTTGTTTTATGTTAACCTTTTCAAATAAACTTCATGCCTAGTTTATGCTTTACCGGTGAAGGATGAACTGATACTATTTACTTTTATGAAGACAGTTGGCAATTTTATATAGTAATAAGAACTCAAGGAGAAGTGGGAATTTTATATAGTAATAGGAACTCAAGGAGCAATGGCTATTTTTCATGCGAACAATGTAGAAGTTTATACTTATAGATTGAAGTTTATATTTATAGATTAGACTAAATAAGACTTATGTAATGTATAAATTTGTAACTTTAATTAGTTACGAATGTAATATATGTAGGGAAAGGTTATACTTACTCCCTATTTTTCTTACTACCTTTTACTACCAAATCTTAACCGTTGATTTTCGTCAATCTAATGGTTATAATTTATTGCAAATTAATAATTAATTAATAAATATGACCCCATAAATTATAACCGTTAGATTGACGGAAATCAACGATTAAGATTTGGTAATAAGAGGTAGTAAGAAAAATAGGTAGTAAGTATAACATATCCCATAAATGTATTGTACTAATATAAAATAGCTTAAGATGTAAAATAGTTAAACGTGAAACATATTTATCTAACGTAGTATCATGTATAATGTAACTTGAGAAAGTTTGTATTAGCTATTTATGTTTATATTTTGGGGGAAATATTTGCAGATAAGTTATCTGCATTTATTCCCAAAACGACGTCGTTTTAGTATTGAAATCTTAAGAAATTATAAATATAAAAATTATAACCCTGAATTAAATTAAAATTAGCAAAACACCATGATTTTCGCCTCAAAACGACATCGTATTAGGCTTACTGCAGATAACTTATATACAATAACTGCAAAAAAAAATGAACCCTTATATTTTTCTATTTTATTATTCTTATAGTTAGCGTATAATTTAAAAAATAATATGATATTCTCTATACTAATTAGTTAGAGGATATTACAAAAAGATTAATCAAACAATATCTAATAGAAGCTTTGAAAAAGAAGTTTTTTTTATGAAGTAAAAAAAAAAAATTTGCCTTTTCCCGTTAAAAACATGTCAGTTCTCATTCTTAACTTTTTTTAATTAATTTATTTCCTCATGTGACTGCCGCCATCATCACTATCATCACCACGTCAATGCAGCCACCACTGCCACCGCCACCGCCGCCGCCACCACCATGCTACCCCGCCGCCACCACCACCACAACCACACCATATGGAAAGAAAAATGATGATCCAAAAAAAATTATATTTAATGAGAATTATTTTTATTATATTATTTGTTATGTTATCAAACACAGTTCTCATTTTTCGAAATAAAGATAAAATATAATATGTTATCAAACACTTATTTTCATAAAAACTGTTCCAAGGAACAGAAATAGAAACAGTACTTAATCTTTGAAGATTCATAGAATGGTTGACATGCAAACCGTTAGACTCTTAACCCTAATCTTTGAAGATTCCTCTTCTCTCACGCTGCTCGAAACATGGTTACTACTCGAGAAAATCAGAAAATCTCAATTCTCCCACTTTGTTTCTCTTCTTCCCACCCTTGCGGTCGATATTGCTCGAAAACATGACTCTTCCGTAAATCTCATCGAGATTTGGAAGTTTCGGGGAAACAGACTACTCCTTTCTACCCTTGTCGTTTCGGTTTATCTTTATCTCCGACTTTTAATTCTCACGAGTCACCAGGATTTGCTCCTCGCGAGTAATCCCCGATTTCGTACAAGCTTCCCAAACTTCATCGTTTTCTTTCAGATTCTTACTTTCTAGTTCGCTCCTCAACTTCAAAATCAAACCTTCTGCTGCGTCTACAGACACCAGAATTGAAGTCCTCACATAAAAAGATTCTGACAT
Source organism: Gastrolobium villosum (assembly GCA_032173675.1). Classification (NCBI taxonomy): domain Eukaryota; kingdom Viridiplantae; phylum Streptophyta; class Magnoliopsida; order Fabales; family Fabaceae; genus Gastrolobium; species Gastrolobium villosum. The sequence continues at coordinate 94,334 of JAVKPL010015377.1, read as the reverse complement.
TTCCACTTCACTTTCATTCTACTTCTCGAATCTCCTATTTCTCAAGAAATTCAGACAATCACTCTTTCGAATGCCTTCAATTTCGCCTGATAATCTGTTTCTCAAGTTTTACCCGGAATATTAAAAGCTAAAAAAAAATAAAAAATTATACAATCACACAGCTTTAACTTTATTTGGTAAGGTATTATTTTTAACTTTTAAGCTAAAAAACATTAAGCCAGTAGCAAAAGATCACACTCAAAGCACACCCTACCATCTACAAAAAGAAAACAATTTCATATTTTTGTTTTCTTCCGTGATCAACTTCTGGATGGATTCCTTTCCTGTAGACGACAATCTCGTGACTATTTTCAGAGAACAGCCTAAAGCACATAAATTGGCAAAACTGGGGAAGAGGGTTACTAGAGCATTAAACAATGAGGAAAAAACTGGTTTTGAATCAAGAGATTGTCATAAGCACAATAGAAACAGCACCATGAATATAATCACGGAAAAAGCAAGCCAAACTACTACAGGGGCCCTTCAATTTCTGGTGGGCTCCTCTACCTATTGAAGACATGATTACTATCGTTTTATATTCCTAGCTTTCTGATCTGACCAAAACAATGTACAGATGCAGGGATAAGTATGCTTTAACTAGAATGAAATACTAGACAGAATCAACAATTTCCAGGTTATGCCGAGCAGCCAGCACATGTATACATCTTCAGAGGGGGAGCAAAAACAGCAGATTAAGGCTGTAACCCCCAGTTATATTGACCACAAACAGCCCGTCCATGGCTTCACATTGATCACTAGAACGGTTGACTCAGTTTCATTATCTCTTTACATCTATGTACCAGCCGGATGAGGGAAGCCGAGACCAGTCTGCCGCCTAATGTGCTCTGGGATGAGCCTATTGATCAGTTCAGGTGATGCTCCAGCTAACTGTAGTCAAAGTTTTCATTACAGAATATTAAGATTTTTTGTGTTGGATGCGGTTTGCAATTTATGGAAATTGTTACATTGGATTCCCTTGTATATAAATCAGATCATGCAGAACAAATGGTGCAGTTATTAGTCATAAAGACACACGATGAACAGTAGAAAAGGCAAAAGCCTTGTCACATACCACATTTAATAAACATACCAATTAGATACATACTTCCTGTTTAAAGTTGAAAAGTGGCGGCAGTGGGCGGCCATTAGGTAGTCGGGCATTTGGCTCACGAAGCTCATCAAAGAAAGGGTGTGCACATGCTTCCAGCTGAAATAATAAAACCATTCGTGAAAATTATGCCCATTACATTAACTAAAACCCTAACATGCCACAGGGCATATGGATCTAATTTCACGGCAACAAGGTTTAAAGGAGAGAACTTCTTGCATAAACATTACGGATCTTCATATCAAGGCTATTGTGATATGCCTCTCTGTGTATGTATGCCTTCCTTTTAAAGGGTAGAAGTGAAGGAGGTATCAAGATTTGTCCCACTCACCGCAGTGCAGCGAAGACTAGGTGAATATTGGAGAAGCCTTGATGCTAGGTCAATTGCTTCAGGAGGCATTCGTTTGTGGAAAACCTGAATCATAAATCATTGCAATAAATGCATCAATCACCAGCCAATTACTAGCCACCAACTACCAAGCCTTATCCCACTAGGTGGGTTGGCTACATCAATCAGCACCAGCGGACTCATCAATTACAAAAACAAAGAAACTGGAAAGCACCCACAAAAACATAGTTGTAACTTGTAAAGCAAGTTATTGAGTTTAAAAACTATATTTTCTTCTTTTTAATCCACATTTTAAAGTCCTTTTACCTTCGTTTCATATCAAAAGGAGAATGGACGAGAAATGCCCTTACCTTGTGCCAAGGATGAGCTTTAATCTGAGGAAATCTAAAATCTGTATAATTTGGGTTCATGCAACGAATTTCTTCTCGAGTTGGAGTGCCAAGAACCTACAAGAAGACACCTAGATAATGATCTCCATGTAAATATATTCATGCAATCCATGCAGATACCAAAATAGACAAGGCATCACCTTAATAATCTCCACAAGTTGATCCACCTGATTTTCTCCTGGAAATAATGGCTAAACAAACATTTGAAACTATGAGAAGTCAATATAATATATCTCAAAAAGAAGGGGAAAACATGTCTTAAGCATGCGCAACATTAGTGCATAGGTTGCCAAAAAGGTTTAACAACCTGGCCTAGAAGAAGTTCAGCGAGGACACAACCAGCTGACCAGATATCAATAGAAGTTGTGTATTCTGTTGCACCAAATATTAGTTCTGGAGCCCGATAGTAACGTGAACATATGTATGAAATGTTTGATTCCCCCTTGACCTGATATAAAATAAAATAATAATAATATCACAATTACATCTTAGCATGTTGCAACCCTGAGAAGCTTCATGAGATTGATAATTGTAACCAAATGCATGTTATTCCAATTGATAATTTTTCTTCTGTTTGTTGTTCATACAATAGGAAAAAAGAATGGGTCAGAGTCAAGATTCTTAGAAACATAATATTTTATTTCCTATTTATTGAAATTTAATCATCACACATACAAACTACAATAAATTGCATTTAGAAAGATTTTATAAAATCTTTTGCATATCCATGTTCACCGGTCAGCATACGATTATAGTAGTCCACCATTATCATTGTTGCTTATGTAAATGAAGCAATGATAAGTACAAGAAGAATGCAGGCCAACATACCAGAACTTTAGCACTCCCAAAATCACAAAGCTTAACTTGGTGAGTAAGGGGATGAACCTGTAGTCATAAATGCAAAAGTTAAGAATAAATGAATACAACTCGCTAAGGAAAAACAATGAAATAATAACGTACCAAAAGATTTTGAGGCTTCACATCCCTATGGCAAACCCCTGGTACGGTATGGATATATGCTAACCCCCGAAAGATCTAAAAATCATATCCCAACTCAATTGTTATAAGGTTTCAAAACAACAGAGCTCAGAACAGCACATCAACAAAACTGCAAACAGGGAAGATATCATACTTGATATGTATATAGTTTCACATAGATGAGGGGCATTCTCTGGTTCATAGTATTGTAGTGTTTTAAAACTCGGTACATCGTCTCAGGGACATATTCCATTACCAAGTTCAGAAAAAGTTCATCTCTGCTTGTTGTCGAGAAGAAACAGTGCTTCAGGGAAATTACATTTGGGTGATCCATTAAGCGCATTAACTGCAGCTCACGATTTTTGTACCGCCTGTCTTGCAAGACTTTTTTTATAGCCACTGCTTCCCCAGTCTCCAAACACTTTGCCTATATTTCAGGTCAAAAAGGTACCCCACGCAGTGGTGGGAAACAATGAAATACTTGACTGCAGAGAAAGCTCACTACTTATTGGGAATAGTTGTTGCATTAGAGAATATTTATCCATACCTGGAAAACAACTCCAAATGATCCAGTGCCGACAACACGTTCTGCCATGTAACTGATGGTCTGATATAAGAGGAGTCATAACAAATAAGTTATCAGGAATACAGGAATTAGGAAACGCAGATAATATCACCAACATTAAGTGTAAAGTTATCGAACCATCAGAATCAAACTCTTCAAATCATACATCTTTTAAGACCCAAAAATCAAGTTGGTGAATAAAAAACTACCAGATTAGATAGGCACTGGGAAAACAAGCCAACCCATGATTGAACCAGTATTATATTTTTTGAAACCCTTATATATAATGGTTAATTTATTACATTTGTTTCCCCAATCCCCAAATGTAGTTCCACTCTATCACCAAAAGGAAATGAATTGTTATCTAAAACAATAATCATTATATACAGACACTTTAAGAGGGTATGAAATGAGTTTTTAATAAAAAATTGAAAGCTGATAAGGAAAAGGGTTAAAATACGTCCGCACCCGTTTAGGTTCACCATTTTTGCCTCCAATTGTGGTGGAGATTATGTGGCCAGTGACTGCATCATTCCCTTCGATGACAGTAGCTGACATTTCCTGCAACTTATAGTAAGAGATATTTAATATGGTAAAGTAATTCTCTTAATACAGAACTTGAATGTAGGACTTTTCTTGATACAATATTGGTGATAACTTGTTTATTTAACTAACTGTTAAATTTGGCTTTATAGCAATTATCGCCAATACTTAATATGGCAATATCATATGCCTATCATTTATCACACCCATGCATATATGCAGCCATGTTAATTTGAGATGTTGCAAATTAAAGAAAGTAAGGGCTGTATCTCATGATTGTCCAATGAATAAAGCAAGTGTTATATGAGGGAAGAAACGCACAGCACTGGAACATAAGCACCCACCACATGGTTACTAGAAGAAATCAGCCAAAGTACAGAATGTGAAGTTGAAGAAAGGCAAAGTGTAAAGAGCTCAAAGAGTGCACACATAGCTAAAGTTAAATCAGGTTACCACAATTCACAAGAAAGCATCACACACCAAAGAACAGCTTTAATATCAAGACATCATACATAGAGAATCTAAGCACATTAATTTCCTGAAGCAAACTAAAACAGTTTGAACTTTTCGACAAACAATCCACCACAACTGAAGGAAAGAGAAATGATACCCCCAATAATAAAATAATAATAATAATAAATAAATAAATAAATAAATTGCAAGAACTATGCCATTAGAAGAATCCGTTCGTAGAAACTTAACAAGGAAACAGCCCAAGGAGAAGTAATATTAACTAGAAAACCAAGATCTAAACAAAAATTATACCCCAATAATAGACCAGATGTAACACAATGGACATAGCTAGAGACAATTACAGTAGATTAGAGGGAATGAAACATGACTAAAAAAAATCTAATAGATATTGTCACACATATATACCAACCCTATCAACTGTTGAAGTGGGTAAATTTCAGGAAGTGAAATAAGAAAGTGTTTTTTTATAAAAATTAAAAAAAAAAATTGAAGCTTATGAATCCACATTTTCGCTTCCTTTGATTCCCTTCCTCGTTTTTCAGAACCAAAAAAGGAGAAAGTCGCAAGATTCAAATTTTCAGCATCAAGATCTCAATCATGAAAGCATCAACTAAAATAGACTCCGCAAAAAAAATAAAAAATAAAAACCAAATATTTCTACTCTTGCAATTTTTTGGGAAGAATAATCATCGCTCTTCAAGTAAACCGTAAATCCACTCCGATCAGGGGCGTCGCCGGAGAATTTCTCACCGGCGAGTAGAAAACCACGGAAAAACGGTGGATCGCTCGAAATTCCGGCGATGACGAAGCTAGTAAGGTGGATCAACAACGATCCGAGAGTCGGAAACCATTCGAGAGGAAAACAAAGCGAGCGACAGGGATGTATGGTCATACAGTGAGCGAGTGGTTGAGCGGAAGTACCTTATCAGTCTCCACATCGGAGCTCCGTCGAGCCACTTCAGCTTGCGCCTGAAACTGCGGCGGTTGTTGCGGTTGCGGTGCCACTGCCGGCGGTGGTTGGTGGTGGTTCGGCCCCAAGGGCATGGAGGCCATGTGGTGTGTGAGAAACACTTCTTCTTTTCTTCTCCTCTCTCTCTCTCTCCCTCTCTCCCTCTCTCCCCTTTTCTCTCTCTCTATTATATTCTCTCTCCAATGTCTATATTACTCAGTCTAAATTTTTTCAAGGAGAGAGAAAGTATGTAACCTCACGCTAATTCTGGGAGAGTGGAAACACGTGAGAATCATAACCGTCGATGACGATCATGATGAGAAATAATGTGATCTAGTATGGGAAGGTGCGTGGGAACCTCCTCCAATGTTGTAAAATTGCAATGTTGTCTTACAGGTATAGATACGATGCTGATTCAGCATAAATACAAACTGTAATAACAAAAGAAATAGTTTAATTAAAGAGTTTTATTAATGTTATCTTACATAATTTAAGTATTGTTTCCTACTCTCACATCAAGAGGAAGAGAGAAAGTGGAATGATGAAAGAGAAAGAAAAAGTGGAATGATGAAAGAGAAAGAAAAAACATGTGAAACCTTTAATGTGTGTGTAGAAAAATGAAGTTATATCATGTAACATGATAAATATAAAACTCTTAATTACAATACGGTTTAAATTTGTGAAGTTCGTGCTTCATAACTCGACGACTAAAGTGACGATGGAAATCTACTGAGGAGATAAAATGAAGGGATTTCACCAAAAAAATAAATAAAAAAAATGAAGGGAAATTTTTTCATATTGCACGCTAAATATTTTCTCTGTTATGATCTTTGATTTATGTGTAAAAAATTTATATTTTAGTAAGCGTGGGTCTATTATTAATTGAGTCACACTATAATAAAACAATTTTTTTATAACATGAAAAAATCAAAGTTCTAAAATAAAATAAGAATATATTTATAATTTTGCTTTATTATTATTATTATTATTTGGAGGAGATGCTTTATTATCTTAAATAGTATACTTAGTATGTACAAAAAAAAAATAGTATACTTAGTAATTATTTTAATACTTAATAAAGAATAGTATATTAAAAAAGCATTTAATATTTTACTTACATAAAAAAATTTATTTTTTAATATTTAATTAAAAGAGTTAACTAAAAAGTATATAATTATTTATATGAGGGGAGATATTCTAACTACCAAAAAGATCCACTACCAACTCACTACCTTCACAATTACCAATGGATCAAAGAGAGAATGTTGAAAAGTTTTTGAGGAGAGAGAAAATATTGATCTAATGGTAATTATGGAGGTAGTGAGTTGATAGTAAACTTTTGTAGTAGTAAGAATATCCTCACTCTATTTATATAATATGGATCTTGCGAAATATTCACGCTTGATGCAATCAAGTTTTAACAACGCTGAAGAAAATTATTTAAAATAAAAATATCTCAATGAAAACGGTTTATTCAATGGATATAAGAAAAATGTTATTTTTTATATATTAATTAACAGCCCTGAATAATCCAAGTCTCACAACTATTCCACTCTTAATAGCTTGGAGAGATGATGTTAAGATACCGTTTGTTTTTGTTAATTATTGAACAAAACTTTATTGAAGTTTATCAATTGACATTAATGTTAAAGGAGATATTCTTACTACCAAAATTTTTTATTACCAACTTATTACCAATCTAATCATCATTGAGTCAAAGAAAGAGAATGCTAAAAAGTTTATGAAGAGAGAGAAATTGTTGATCTAATGATGATTAAATAGGTAATAAGTTGGTAGTGGAAAATTTTGGTAGTAAAAATATTCATCGTTAATAATAAATTCTTTAATATATTTATAGGAAAGTTCATTTAATATTAAAAAAATATAAAAATTTGTTATGTTGACATATGTCGAAGTTGTAAACTAGGGGCGCTTCAGTGCTTGATCGTCATTAACAATATCCTTCATACATTTAAGGTTTCGTTAGCCAATGTTTTGTCTAAAAATTAAAAATAGTAAGTATTAAACAAGCTAGGTTATATATATATATATATATCATATATAATTTAACATGACCAGAAAAATTTTCCTACACTCACAACATTTTGTGGGGCCCGCAGCAAAAAAAAAAAAAAAACTCCAGCACGCAAAACGAATCTCTATAACATAACACAAACATTTTTCCTACAACATAATTCTTATAAAACCTTATATATATATATATATATATATATATATATATATATATATACAATGTTCTTATGTAGTAGAAAAATAGTTATCTTATGTTGTAGAAATAAGATTGCAAGTGGGACCCATAGGTAAGAGAAGAAAAAAAAGTGGGACTCACCTATCTTTTGTGTGTGTAGAAATATATATATATATATATATATATATATATATATATATATATATATATATATTACTTTTTAGTAATAAAAAATATTAAACATCCTTAATTAATATGTAACCTTGCAATATTCATTAATAAGCGAGTCCAATTCCCCTATTTTGTTTTTCTTTTGCTAGCATAATAGTTTTCGCCCATTTTGATGGTTAAGATAGGTCAAACAATGGACGAGACCATGGTCCTAAGTAGTTAATTATGTTGGTTGAAACCCAAAGAAGGTGATGAATTCTTTTTTTGAATTTCATTTTTCCAATATTGCTTGAAAAAAATTATCTTTAGCAACTCATTATAATTATGTATTATGGGTAGTACATGTTTATAATAATAAAATTATTTTTTTCTCTCTGTCACATCAGCCGACAATGTCTAAAAAGAGAAAAAAAAAAGTAACTGTAATATTAATTACAGAATAATATAAACCATTAAAAAGGTCATCACCCAACACCTTAAGATTTTTGGTTGAAATTATTCTTAACATGATATTAGAGCTTGAGTGATCTTAAGGTTACAAGTTAGATTTTCACATTCTTCAACTTTCTAGTAGAATTAAATAAACAAGGTAAATAAAAAATTGGGTTTGTACAATATCCACGTTTTAATCCTAAAGAGCTCTTGTGTGAGAGATGTGTTAGAGAATAATATAAACCATTAAAAAAGTCATCACTCAACACCTTAAGATTTTTGGTTGAAATGGTTCTTAACTATTATAACTAGGGGTGTTCATCAATCGATTCAAACCGATTCAAAACTATGATGCCCGAATCGAAAAATTGATAACCGAATAAACCGAAAACCGAAAAAAAAATCGCAAATTTTAATTGGATTTGATCGGTTTTCGGATTGGTTGATAAAAATGAATCCAATCCAAACCGATTCAAATATATTAATTCCCCTCTAACTACTTGGGTCTTTCCCATTCATAGCCCAAAAATTTCTAAACCCAAGATCCATTAACCCATCAACTAAACCCAAGAAAAAACCTAGTCACATCTCATCAACAGAATTTCATCTGTGTAGAGTTTCATATCTCATTGCCCAAAAAAAACTATATTATCGTTTAATGATGCTTTTGTATTTAAAAAAAAAAAATTACAAAACCAATATATACAAAAGATGTTATTTGCACAATAATCATGAAACAAAATTTAGAATTTTCAAAAAACCGAAAACTGATCCAATCTAAATCGAAAAAAATCGGATCGGATCGGATTTGAAAAAAAATACAAACTGAATAGATGATTACATGATCAAATCAAAGGGATTAGATCGGATATTTTTGTTTCCAAAACCGATCCAATCCAGATTGTAAACACCCCTAATTATAACTATCTACTACATGTAATATATAGTTTTTTTTTTTAGGAAATTTTTTTTCCCTCAACATATTTATTGGTCAACTAACAAAATCCTAACGCCCTATTAATAATATCCTATTAATATGCTATTTCAAAAATGTTACTTTCAATGGATGTTGTATCACTGAAGGAAATATAACTTAAAAGAAATTCTATTGTTTTCCAATGTAATGATAAACTTGTGTTTATCAAGGCCTGCAAATTGTCATAATTAATCTTCGTGAATGCTATGTTGAATGTAAAATAACGAAATATGTATTCAATGGTTCATATAAGTTATATTGTTGAGGGGGTTATATCAAAGATATACATAGCCATTGGATCAAACGGAAGGAAGACATTGAATGCATGATCACAACTTATTTTGAGGATCTACTTACAAAAGAAATAGCTACAAAAAACTAGGAAGTGACAAAAAATCTTTTGGCCTAGACGAGAGAATTATCATAGACTACAACTCATATCCCCTCTAACGCTTGACAAAATAATTGACACATTTCTTTCAATGAATAGGCAAAAAAAATTTGGCCTAGACGGAAGGATTATCATAGACTATAACTCATATCCCCTCTAACGCTTGACAAAATAATTGACACGTTTCTTTCAATGAATAGGCTAAAAGCACCGGGACTAGATGATTATCCCACTTTATTCTTTCAAAAGAACTGGGATGTAGTAGGAGAATAAGTGTGCAAAGTGTTCGGAATGTGGCTTCCATACTCAAGAGGGGGTGAATTGAGTATTACAAGATTTTCGCAAAAGTCACCTTCTAGTTTCTAAATAATCATTTCAAACAAACTTTGATATGTGGAAAGCTAATCAATACATTCAAACAATCCATAATATATAATATATCACAATTGTAGAACTTATTCTAGCACATACAAGATATCAAATAAGCAATTAAAGTGCTAGAATAAAAATTTTAGAGTTTAGAGAATTGCAAACATAATATATCCTGGTTCGATCACCACCACTTGTGACCTACGTCCAGACTAAAGCCGCTCGATCAAGTCTTTCACTAATGGTCAAGCTTCATGGGTGCTTGACAAACTTTTACAATCTTCCAAGACTTCGGATTCTTGGATACCTTACAATCTTCAAGTTTACGGGTACTTGGTAACCTTACAATTCACTCCAAATTTACTTAGGTATTTGGCTACCTCTTAAACAATAAGTCTCACAACCCTTTCAACTCAAGAATACAAGAAGAAGAATATTTGGAAATGAATATACACTCTCAAAGTGTGGATAAATGATTTGAAGCACTATGGATATATGAATTTTCAAGATATAAGCTCAAATATGTTTGATCTTTGAAAGATATGAATACAAATGATAGTGTATATGCAAATGTGTTGGATATGCCCAATCCATTTTAGTATTGAGAATGCATATATAGTGTTTCCAAAGTATGCTTAACATATACTGGTAATCGATTCTCAACGTGACAATAAGAACATTGTTTCGTATTTTGGCCATAACTTGAGTTATAGTTGTCGGATTGATGTAATCTTAGTCTTGTTGGAAAGATAAAGAGAGATATACAAATTTTATGAAGAACACAAGATCAAAATGCATAATATTGGATACGAAAATTTGTATGGAAGGCAGCAGCAAAATTATACAACAAATTTTAAGTTCAAATGTGTTCTAGCTTACTTCCAACCACTTTTTATGAAAGATCTTGACTTGATAAATATGTTTTGAATTTATAAAACATGTCAAGGATCTTTTTTATGGGTTTTTCAAATTTCTTTCAAGTACATAAAAGTTATGATTATGCAATTCGAAAAACACATTTACTTTGAGAAAAAATTTGAGCTCATGCAATACAATCTACCATATATCCTCACATATGTTATAAGTCCTAAAGATATATTCTAAATATGATTTTAGACTTAGTTTCATGTCTTGTGTCTTGAAAATTTACTTGAGCTTGATGCTTTGACTTGTTGAATATGACAATGCTTGACACTTTGTTGGTTCTGATCAATTTTCACCATGGTTATGATATTGTGCTTCTCTTAGATGTTGTCTATGGTTTGTTGTCTTTGATCTTTGTGTTGCTCTTCTAATTATTCCTTGTTGCTCTTGATCCAATGATCTTGCCACTTTGATATGTCATTACTCTTCTTGTGTGGCTACATCACACATCTTCAATATCCATATATGGTTGATGTTTTTTTGCTCTTAATTAATACTCTTCTCTTTTTGTTGTTGCCACTTTGTAATCATCAAAACATACATTGTATCTACACAAAGTATTGGGTATCTTTCATACTTCGCATTTAGATGATGATCCTTGTTATGGGCCTCTGTGTAACACCTTATGTGAACCGCGTGTATTAACGTACAAATGGTATTAAGCGCAGCTCATATAAATGCAGAAGATAACTTCAATTATGAATTTTTCATATTAACCAAGTGAATTTACTTATTTTTATTCCAAAAAGGGACTGTATGTAATTTGCAATAAAAAGCTACATTGAATAACCTCATTTCATAAATCTAATATTAAGTCATAGAACTACAACATATAGACCAGACAATATCCTGATACAACTTATACAACTCAAGTATGCAGTAAACCCAAATTATTTAAATGTGTCATGGACACCCTTATGCTCACCAAATATAACAACAAGTATGATAATAACATAAGAATAATTATCAGGTCTCAATGAACATAAACATAATCAGATAAAAGCCCAAGTATGCCAACAAGTAATATCTACTCTGGCCTCTTGCCCCTAGACACATCCGTCTCATGGATATCTGTACCTGAAAAATGTTCCCCACACGGGGTGAGATTTTGAAAAATCTCAGTAAAAGGATTCCTTCGCCCCAAGCTCACTTACAGGTATAATAAGTTCAATAGAATACTAACATGCATAATGCTAGGTATATAATACATGGTATGTGATCAGATCAATAACATTATCTACTGGCCAGAGACAAGTATGATTTACACACATCTACTACATGCTAAAAACATTAGGGATGCAGACACATGCCCTACACCCAGGGATGCAGCCTGCACGTGTAGGTAACTATCATATCCGCATATATATCAACACATTATGCCTCAAATCATCTCAAAGGTCTCAATATAAGCAGTGCATAAAACATTTAAAAAAACATACCATGAATATAAGTCAACCTCCCATGGAGTTTGGTGGAACAAACAATAGGTCAATCCGAGGACCAAAAGCTTACCTGTCAAGCTAAACACTACTGCAATGACTCGATGTCCAAAGGATCACAAGTAATAACAGTGTCCAACAAGGTCACGGACATGTTTTCATGACATTCACATCACCAGTATTCATAGTCTAGAATTTAATTACATTAGGACAACGTTTCCTTTTTTGTTTAATGATCGCAGATTTCTCTCAAAGCCATAAGCATTCAATATCATGGGTTCTGACTTTGTTAATTTATTACAGAGGTTCTCATTAACCATTTTAGGGTCCTAAATCATCATACACGGTTCTATTTGGACAAAATAACACAAAACACGAAAATCCCAAAATAGCTGAATATTTCTCAGGGACATATCCGGATATCCTTCAGCCCATATCCGAATATCATATCCAGATATTTCGCGATAGCATGCAGTTTTACATTTTTCAAAGGTATCCATCCAAGCTTCAATTTTTAACATCAATAGAGGTTCAAGCTACCTGTTTCAAGCATGTTTAAACTATTGATCATCTTGGTTACTTATTTTTCTCATTAAACATGCCAAAACTCAATCTTTTACATAGAAACTCAAGAAGAAAGGTTGAATCATATACCCAAGCTTTCAAAATAGAGAATATAAGGTGTCTTGAAGCTCTTTACACCACGCAACAACTTTGTCACCACAAGTCCACGAATTTGGTTCACAAGCAAGGTTCTTTTCTCCATAAAATGACTTCTTGAAGCATCAGATGCAAGAAAATGGCTCCTACACCACTCAGCCAAGAGGATAGCCCACAACCTACAAAATAGTGACTAAAATCCTCGAAGAAGATGTCTTTCTCCCACACAAGGCTTACTCTCAAGTGTTCACAAGATGGAAGAGGAAGAATCAGGAGTAAAAATGGTGTCTTTGGAATTTTTCTTGCATAGAAGGCTATGGAGTTGTGTGGAAGACAGTGGCAGCCATGAAACCAAAGAATGCACCTACGTAGGATAATAAAATCTGACTTAGGATTTTGTGCACATTTTTTATTTATATAAATGTACCCACTAATCACCGGTATTAGTTCTAATAGCTCTACTAATTATTTTTCTTCCAAAATTTATATTCTTAACCTAGACATTTTTCTAGGAATTTATATATTTTTATTATAATTTTTCGAAACACTTTGTCGGTATGCATTTATAGCGCGAAGCACAATCGGCATTTGCACTTTTCATCAGAAAAGCGACTTAAGCATGATTCAACTTTCTAAATAATTATCTTACCATAATTATGCATAATCTTTATTAAATACATGCTCCGGCATCGATAATGTTGTTTAATTAATTATTTAGCGGTGCAGGTACTTACACTGTGACTCATTGCTGAGTCATTGTATTTATCTTTTTCTTATTAGTTTGGCTTCGTGCCCATGAATAGTTATTGTTAGGATTTTTTAAATCTTATTTATATTCCTATGTAAACTAAGTGATAAACTAAGTGATTTATAACAAGTGGAGATGAGGTGAATATAATACAGACAAGTTGAACGTAGTCTAGAACTGGATAAAATAGTATAAATCACTGTGTCAATTTTCTGTTCCTTTTCTCTTTTCTGATTTTTTGTTTGTGTGTAGAGGTGGCAAAGTGGGTGGCCCGCCCCGTCATCAACCGTCAAAAAACGAGCCAGCCCGCCCTGCCCCACTTTTGAAAGTGGACTAAGAAACTCGACCCGCCCCGCCCCGTTTGGCGGGCGAGACGAGTTAGCCTGCCAGTTCAAACATTTTTTACACTGACCCGCCTCAGCCTACCGAGCTGAGCCCGTTTTGCTGGCCCTATTTGTGTGTGTCGATTTCCAACACTGCTCAAATATATATGTTGACACTACAACATGATGATCTTCGCTGAAGCAATTATGGAACATGTAAAAATGGTAATGAATTGCCTAAATAAGTCTGGAGACATGTCAGGTCAGGAGGTTAGTAATACTAAATTACTTGGGGGTGTTTGGTAGGATAGTTTTTTGTGGGTACCTAGGAAAGTTGAGATGAATTTCCTAGTTGACCATGTTTAGTAGGAGGTTTTAAAAAATTTGCCCATCATTCGGATTTGCATAGCAATATCAGTTTGTGTAAAATTTAAAAAAAAATTTCATTTCAGATCATTACCACATCAAACCAAAAAGTAGGGGAAAAAAGCAATGGACACAAATATCCTTTCTCAAAAAACATGACAAAAGAAAGCTGGAGAGAGAGAGTCTTCTTTGTATTTAGTCAAGGTTAGTTTGGTGATTTCATCCTATTTCCCCATCAATAGTTTACCTTCAACCAAATATAGACTCAAGAAATTTAACTCATTTTTCCTAGTAATATTTTGGCCTACCAAACAACTTCTTTTTAACTTTTCTACCAAACTCATTTTTCCACCATATTCCTAGTAATTGTATTTCCCTAGTAAAAAATAAAATTCTCCTCTACCAAACGCCCTTTATATACTTCTCTAAGAATGTCCGAGAAAAAGAAGCAACGATGCTTATCACACCATCACGAGATTCGAAGAAGAACAACCTCGTCGCAAGTGGAAACTCTATTGAGTTGGAGAGGGCCAAAATAGATCAAAACCTGCTTATGGATGGCCATGCTTAACAAGATACCAATAGAGACTAGTCTAGCAGGAGAGTGTCCATTGTTGAACTTAAAATTCGAACCTGGCTATGCAAGGATTGGGAGATTCACGGACACTACCTTCTGAGGGACGGACAAAATCATAAATTCTTTTCAAATTGACAAAATCATAATCAACTCTTACATCAATAATAAAATCACTCAGACTTGATGAAAGAAAAGGAATATCCGCAAGCTCGTCAAACTCCAAAGGATAAAATCTAGCAAACTCAATCAACTTTTCTTTGTCAAAAGTAGCAAATGAATCACGAGGATCAAGACAACTCAAACATTCAAGCAACTTGGTGTTAACATTATCAAATCGATCACCCTACTTTTGAACCTGAGTATCTATCACTCTATTAAATAACTCCACCTTAAAGTAGTTTAAGAATGTGAATGATTCCAATCTCCGTATTGATCTCCGTTTAGGACAATAAACATCTTTCATATTTGGAATGCCAATATCATATTTATTGTAAAATATGTTTGTTTCTTGAAACAATTCATCAAAACCATTATCTCTCACCTCTTGTAAGCGAGACTTGACTACCTTCAATAAATCAATTGCATTTAAAAGGTCTTGATCTTTTCTTTGTAGTGCTTGTGACAACTCATAAGAAATCCCCAAGATAAGTTGCGTAAGATGCAACAAGAATGCAAACTCAAAATCCTCCATGACATACAAAATGTAACCTGCATCAGTTCTTGCAGCATCATTCTTAGGCTCGTCTTCAATAATTTTCATCAAGGACATTATTGGAGAAAATAATGAGATAACACTTGTAACTGTACCAAAATGGGAACCCAAATGAGTGTCTCCAGGTCGCTTTAAGGTTGTCTCTTGATTCAAACCTTTTCCAGTTAGTATTTCACCTCGAGCAATTTTTTCGACTATTTGCTCATATTGTTTCATTAGAAGAATTTCTTTTTGCTTGCATGAACCCCCCCCCCCCCCCCCCACAATGGTAGCCATCTTTTGAAGCATGTCAAAAAATTCTTGAATCTTCTTATAATGTTTTACGACCTTCACAAGTGCCAATTGTAACTGATGAGTAAAATAATGAATGTAGAATGCAGATTTTTTGTATGCCAAAATCAAACTCTTAAGCTCTTTGAATTCACCCCGCATATTACTAGCACCATCATAGCCTTAAACGCGACATTTAGACAAACTTAAACCGAGTTTAGAGAATAGCCCATCAATCACAACTTTTAGTGATTGTGCAATAGTATCTGAAACTTGAATTATGCTAATAAAACATTCAACAATGGACCCTTTTGTTTACATACTGAAGTACAACTGCCATTTGTTCTTTAATTGCAACATCACGAGCTTCATCAACTAGCAACAAAAAGTAATCATCATTGAGATCACTAATTATTGCTTTAACAGTCAAATCAGCACAAGCTTGAGCAAAATCTTTCTGAATTTTTGGTGAAGTCAATTTGTGATTATCGGGGGCATTTTGCAAGACCACATGACTCATATCTTTATTTGGCTTAGTATAAAACTTTAGAGTTTCAAGAAATAAATCTTGTTGATTTGAACTTTCAGATTCATCATGTCCCCAAAAAGGCTGACCATTTTGTAGTAGGTAACTAGCACAATCTAAAGAAGCTTTCAGCCGAATACGATAATCAATTCTTTGTTGCTCAGAAATATTTGAAAAGGCAATATCAATATGTTGTTTTTGCTTCATCAAATCTTGACCAGCTTGATAACATCTATTATGAACACTCCTATGATCTCCAACATGAATTTTGATTATGTCCTTCTTCTGCCAATTTTTGAACCTCACACTAACAAATGCTTCATGCGTCGAACCACTACCCCAACCTCCATATCAAATAGATAACAATACAAGCAATAACATACTATACTCCAACCAAGAACCAAGTTCTTCATACCACTTAAGATTGAATCTACGCATTTTTTCATACATTTCCATTTGAGGGAATGGTTTAAGAATTGGTTGAGTTGGCCCCTTGAGTAAATAAGCTCTCAGAATATCCTCTCTCTATAGGATTTGGTGTCATTGAATAAATTGAAAGTCTTTTTTCCGGATCCACTTCAAGATTTTATATATTAACTTTTGCTTGAGGTGGTGATTGAAAACATTGAAATTGATATGCTTGTGGTGGTACATTTTGTCTGTGATCTTGAGGAGAATTTCCCACAATTGAAACATTTTGTCTCTGAGGTTGATAGGATTCTTGGACAATTGGAACTTAAATACTATTTGAAACTTGTTCACTTTGAGATCTGGGTTATATATTTGTGGGTTTTAGACATTTGAAATAAGATTGTATCTCTGACAAATCATAAGTTATACTTAAATCAATTATACTCATTATGTTAGTGAAATAATTACAACCTAAAAATCCAAAAGTAAATATCAATTATACCATTTGTTACTATTAAAACAGTTATAAAAAATAAATAAATATAGAAAGTTACCTTTCATTGAGACTTGTCGAATTACTACGAACCCACAATTATTTGTGCTCTCAATGTTTCAACATCATGATCCAAATTTTGCCTCTAGCTACTTCAAAAGTAAAGCTTTGGAGAATCAACCAAATTATCCTATGTTGCAATCAGACATAAATCAATTAGAGAATCAACAAAGAGATAATCCTTGACACTATAGATTTTGCGCAATAAAGATGTAAGTCACACTCACACCTCTTTATGTCTATCTCCTTCTTAAAAATATATAAGTTTGTATCCTTTAAAAGGACACACATCTCTCTCTCTCTCTCTCTATATATATATATATATATATATATATATATATATATATGATATTTGCACACTTTGAGATCTACAATTCCCAAAGATGAGGCTTATTTCAAAGGTTCTTCAAGTAATACTTCAGAGGCTTATATATAATGAACACAGAAGAACGTACGTTCGCTATTTTCATTTTTTTAAAGGAAAATATTATTATTATTATATATGTGTAACAAAATAATGATGTGGTAACTGGCGATATTTCTTCATTAGGCTCAGAAGCTTTTGTAAGAAGAAAGAAAATGCGTATTAGTTTATCCAATACAAAATTTCTTTGTATATTAGACTGAACTTATCAAATCTCTATCCAAAAGGCAGATAAAGATAAAATTCTAACTCCTTACAAAGGGAATATGAACTAAGAAGTCTTTATTTGATAAAGAAATATTAACTGTGAAATTCAGAAAAATAAGATATTAACTCGATGTTCAAATTTTAGGAATTAATATAATTACCCATTGAAAAAAATTACAAGCAAACAAGAACAGGTCATTTTCCGGTTCTCTTGCTATCAAAAGAAGAGTAATTTCTTTGTTTTATCAAAAAAGAATAGATACTTCGAATAGTACTTACAATTTGGTTATAATGAGGATGACTTCATTATAGACACGTCATGTAATTTCTCAGCAATTTCTCCGGCTAATTAGAGAGTAATTTTGAAAAAGATTTCCACAACACAATATATTTGTTTCTTGTTTTTATCAGCACCGACTATTTTCTTATTTCACTCCTCTTCTTATAAAAGATTAGGTTTCCCTACATTGAATGGTTATTACTAAACAGCATGTGTACTTGTTCTTGTTGTCCATCTCAAATTATCACACAACATAAGCAAAATCTTATAATGCTTGGATCGTAGTTCATAGTATAATTTTCCATACAACAAGATAAATAACCTTCTAGTCCCTTTATATGCACAAGCGACCAAGTATTGGTCTGAATGAAAATTAGATAATTGGATTATCAATCTATTAATTTAATAATTCCTTATGCAAAATGAAAATTTGAATTTAAATAACAAAATATATGTACGTATGGACATGCCAAGCAAAACAATAATCTATGTGTGTGTATTTGAAAGTTCACATGTATGCAAATTCAAGCATATACCTTTGATATTCTAGGCACAAGGTGGTAAAGCAAGCAGCGCAGCTAAGCACAGCATCAGAGTCACGTCTATGTCTTTTTTTGTGAATCCACAATTCATCCTTATCATCAAGATATGGATCATAAAACTCTGGTTTGGTTGTGTAGTCTATCTCGTCATCATCAGAAACTGATATTTAAATCAAATAAACAGAAATTAGATGGTTGGCTTAAAGCAGCATTCCATATGCTACTGGAGACTTAACGGCAGCAAAAAAGGATAGCTTTCCAGTTATAATCTACCAGTTAAATGATTGTATGTAACACATTTTTCATTCAGTCAACAGTAACTTTCACATTTAAATTTCCAGCTTTTTAATCATCAAATTCAAATCCCACCATCACTCCTATTACAATGAATGACAAACACGAAAAAATAAAGGTTAAAAAAATAAGGAAGAGAGAAATATAAGGGGTGTTGTTACATTTAGTGCCAGGTAAGAAAAGCTGGAAAATTGAATATGTACCAAAAAATAAAAAAAAAATGCTGGAAAACTAAATATGAAGTTAACCTATTTAACAAGGAAAGGAACGTGGTCGTGATTAGAGAAGATATTGTAGAAGAGAAAGAGAAAATGAGAAGAAGGGGAAAGTCTCTATGAGGTTGAAGTTGAGACCGAGATCGGTGTTTCCCTTGATCCACTTTCTTGTCTCAATTAATCGAATTCGTAGCAGCAGAGAGAGAGAATGGGAGAGGTAGCGTGTGGAAGTTGTTGCAAACTCTAATTTTTTTAAGATTTTTTTTTCAAATATTTATGTCTGCAAGTGCGGTCACATGCGCCTATGTGGTCTGCCGCTGCATTGAAGACAGGCTCCACAAACAACATGCTTTATAGTCTTCCATGTGATCTGCATAGGCTACTAACTAAGGATGTTATAGTTAGTCAAGATAGGCTTATTCTTACCAATGTTGAGTTTGTTTTCTTGTTTTCTAATTTAATGCCCACCATACGTAAAAAAAAATTAAAATATGCAATTTTATAAAATATAACATTATCAATTATTTATTTTCTTTGAATTAATTTTAATTACTTTCTTAATTTATCCTCATTTAAATGTTATTAATAAAATAAAGTTTGACTTTGAAAAAGAAGAAATTTTAAAGTTATGTCAATTTTGGAAATTTTTATATAATCTAATTTTTTTATCTACCAAAAATATATCTTTATTAAATTTGGTGATTTTTTCAAACTTTCCATAATGGCGGTAAATATTTTCTCAATCTAAATTTTTATTAAAAAGTCCAAAATAGAATATCCCATTTTATTATATATATATATATATATATATATATAGAGAGAGAGAGATATATATATATATATATAGAAATATTTCTCTAGCTGTTTGAGATATATTTATCTCCGGTTACCTCAAAACTAGGTCATTTTTTTATTTATTTTCTTATATTAATTGATTCACCTTTGAATGATTATGATTCTCTTTTTCTCTCTCTTTTTTTTTCACCATTGATCCATCTTTGTATATGGTTATGATTTAGTGGCCGAAAATAAAGTTATCTCAAGTAGCTTGAGAAACGATAAGCCCATATATATGGAATAGTAATTGAGAATATGGGATAGTAATGAAAAATGGATGGATCTTCTCTTTTTCCGTAGTATGGTTATGTCAAACTCTTGAGCTTTCACACAAAGAGCTCTTTTTATATGCTTATTGATCACATTGTCATTTTTTTAAAAGAAAAAATTAATTTATCTCCTTTTTAAAATTATCATATCAATTTGTTCTTATTTGATTAAAATTGATCGGCCAAAATTTAATCAAATAAAAGTAAAATAATATAGTTTGAGAATGAAAAAGAATAATATATAATTTTGAAAATGAGCCGAATTTGATTAAAATGCATGATTTTTCTTTATATATATATATATATATATATATATATATATATATATAGCTATATATATATATATATATATATATATATATATGGGCTTATCATTTTTCAAGTTGTTTGAGATAATTATTTTATCTTCGGCTACTAAATCATAACCATACAAAGATGGACCAATGGTGATAAATCATTCAATAAAATTACCAAGAGAAAAAATAAAAAAAAAATTATATTTGGGAATCATAACCATTATTTTCGTGTTAAAGATGAATCAATTAATATAGGAAAATAAATAAATAAAATGACATAGTTTTATGGTAGATGGAGATAAATATATCTCAAGTTGCTTGAAAAATATTTCTCTCTCTCTATATATATGTGTGGCTTTAATGTTTCTACAATGAATGTAGATAAGTTATCTATATTTGCTCGCAATATGACGTTGTTTTATGTTAAAAATAAAAATTATAATAAAAAAGACTATTATAACCTTGAAATAAATTATAATTACAAAAATACCTTAATTTTCGCCTTATAGCGACGTCGTTTTGGGCTCAATGTAGATAAATCATCTACATTGACGGTAGAAAAAGCAAATCATATGTGTGTGTGTTTCTTTTTTTTTTTTTGAAGAATGAGCAATTTGGATTTTGGTAAGTCGACACTCTTTTTATTAAACAAAAAACTAAGCAAGCAAAGTTTTTTTTTAAGATATTGTGATCGGTTCATCGCTTCGCGATTAATTCGATTCAGGATGGATCTTGGGATTAAGATTTTAAATCCCTTCCAAAGACGGTACTGAAAAGAATCGAATATATATTCTCATCATCATTTGCTTGGTTTCTTGATGTCAACTAAACTATCATCATTTACATTGACATCGACTAAAATGCAACATAAAATTGTACTAAAAAAACTGTAACATAAAAAGCAAAACACATATTATAAAACCCTACCCTTAAATAAGATAAAAAAAAAAAAAAAAAGTGGCCCCTTGATAAAGTGAGGTCTAGGTTCAAATCCCAAGCCAGTAAAACATGCAAAGTAGAATATATATCATCTTGGGTAGAAAAGATTGTTGAATAACAATAGCTCCCTTTACCCTTTTTAGCTTTAATGGATTTGCATTACATAGTGTATGTTCCTTTTAGCCGAAAGAAAGAGAAAGGACCTTCCATTAAATTTACTTTTACTTGACAAAGAAAGAGAAACGACCCAAAAATCCAACATTTGGCAATCATATAAGCTGAGAGTTCCAGAAACTTGTCTAACTACTTTGCTAGCTTTGGATGCGAGAATCGTAATCTAGACGTGATCATGCGAAAGTAATTGAACAGTGTAAGCTTTTCCCTTATTTTAATTGCAACAATAAGAATTTCCTTTAAAGGCAACAAAAGAGAAAAGCATTTAAATTGAAATCATATGAAGTCAATAAAGTAACAATTGAAAGCTGAGAGTAAGTTATTATATAATTTAGTCTTATGATCGAATTTGGAGCGTGAAAACAATAATAAAATCGAACAGTATTTAAAGAACTATCTAACTAATTAAAAAAAATCAAATCACTTCATGCAGAATCGATTCAAGAATCAAATTATTTTATCTGAATCAGTTCGAAAAAAAATAAAATTGAACCGATACTTATTTATTTCCTTAACTATTAGTATTTTTTATTTATTTTTTCTTAAAATCAATTCCAAAATCGATTCGAAATCAAGCTTATGACCATGACCTTGTAGCTTATGGTCCTCTTGCTATGTCATCAGCTCCACAAAAAACTAACACAAATATAAATCAAATACATTATCCATTAAAAGGGAAACATGGCACAAATTCAATTCATATAATTACCCTCTCACAAATTTAAGGTAAGAGTGAAACCATATGTATAGCAAGTACTTTATAATACTATAGTACACTTTTTTATATGGACCACTATAATCAATTTATATCAATATAAGAATAAGAAGTCACACAATTCCCTTTGTATAAGTGTGATCAATTATTAAGATTGGGTATAACACTTATGTGGTTATAAATTGATTCCATATATATTTTTTTATCTATTATCAATTCATAACCCTGCATTTCTTCCTTATCTCTCCATTAGTCCCAGTGAGAGGACTAATATTACCCATCTTCACCATAGCAGCAGCAAAGTCTCTAAGAAAAGCAGCATTATTGTTACTATAAGTCCTAACCAAAGCATCTTGAGACCCACCATTGAAAAGAACTTGGTCTGAGTGGAGAAGGCCACGCTTAGCCACAAGGTTAATGTAATAATTGTTGTCAAAACGAGTGGGGGTGAGGGTATCAAGTGGGGCCAAGTTGGTGTCCCCACCAGAGGAGGGGCAATTAGCCCTTCTTGTGGTGGCAAAGTTGGCATCAATGTTGGTTTCATTGTATATGCGAGTCCTGAAAAATTGGCACTCAGCTTGGCCTATGGTGTGGCCACCTGAGAGCACGGTCAAGTCACTTGCACTTAATCCTTTGTTTGCAAACATGGATGTTAGGGTGGTGAGGTCAGAGAATGGTGAAGGGATTTGGTTGTTGGCTGCACTCTGGCTAGCTGTTCTTGCATCTCTTCTTCCAAGTGGTACTGTCCATGAGGGTCCTCCTAGCTACAAATTATGATGAGTTAAAAATGGTTGAGTTAGAAGGTGTTAATGTTAGTTCATTAATGAAAATTGAATGAAGAAAACAAGATAGAATTATGGGATATATTTTTCTTATATTGTCTCATGCAACACAAAAAAAATGAATAGGACCCACTTTTTTCCTTTCTCTCTCTTTTTCTTAGTAGGTCTCACTCATTTTTTTTTGTGTTGCATGAGATAATTTGTCTCATGCAACATGAGAAAGATATTTCCCTAGAATTATTGGTACTACTTGTGTTTCCTTTATTTTCTTTTATAATAATGTGTAATTTTCTTCAGAAAGGACAGAACACATGGACCATGATTTTTCTCTTAATTATTGTGTTTGGCCCCACGAAATTGCATGATGCATGATAAGTTAAATGAGAAAAGGGAAAACCGAAAGTGGGGACATAGTTTGAAAATAAGCCCATGCCAAAAAAAATGTAAGTAAAAAACCAACATCTAGTTAGCTATTTTTGATAATGACCGGAAGTTAGAATCTCAATGTGATCAGCATGCAATGCATTGTCAAGAGGAGAGGGAAAAAGCCTGCAGGGTTATTATATTTTAAGAACTTTAATTTTAGATGCATAATTACATTGAGTAATTAGATAACTATGGAGGTTGAATAAATTATTATAAATGATTATATCCTCACTCTAATCACAATATTAAAAGTATATGTAAATATCCCCAAACCAAAAAAACCTTCTTATTAAGAACATCTACAGTTTGCATAGAATGTGTGCACTTTGACTCATTTAGTGTTGGAAAATAAATTAATATTAATTTATCGCATTAATTTTACAAAATAACACAATTTTACATCCTTTTAAAATGATATATACTTTACACTACTTATTACTTACCAATCTAATCATTATTGGATCAAAGAGAGAGAATCTTAAAAAATTTATGAAGAGAGAGAAAATGTTTTGATCCAATGGTGATTAGTAGGTAATAAGTTGGTAGATGGAAAAATTTGTGTATCTATGTGTGACTTGCACACACCTATTAGTTTCAAATCCAAATATTTTGTCAAATAATAACTGTGAGACACCATTCCATTTGAATTGGCGTTTTCTTCATTATATTTCTTGTGAAAAAGCATTTACAATAATTAGTATCGGGCAATTTTTTTGTGAAAATGTATGTATAGCTCAAATGAAAGAGGTGATACGCGATTTGTGTATCTATGTGCGACTTGCACACTCTTTTTTTTTTCTAATAAGACCACAATTGGTTTTTTTCGGTTCAAAACTGGTTCGGGAGGTTATCCTGTTCCGAAGCGATTCGGTTCGGAACCAGATTAAGATTTTAAATAAAGAAAACATTAAAAATTTAAAAAATAAAATTATAAAAATTAATTTGATTCGGTTTGAAAATGGTTTGGTTCGGTTCGGAAACGGTTCACCTTCACCTGCTCCCAGCTCTCATACGCCAACTAATTAACTACTATCATTTAGTCTTGCACACTCTCTTTAAATCCCTACTTAAGTGCATGTTAATTTTTAAAAAATAAAATAAAAAAGCACTAGCTATAGCATAAAATGATAATGATTTTGGTATAAACGAAGACTTTGCAAAACAAATAAGGAGAATTGGCTCACCAGAGCTACTCCATCTCTGGTAGCAAGTGCTAGGATATCTGCACAGGACACGGTGCCATTGCAAGCAGCTTCAACGTTGGTTTTAATGGTATCAATAACTTCGAAGCCCCTGGCTGAATTTTTGTTAGGAGCTGCATTTTTCTCTCCGGTGAAGGTGGCAGTGTCGTCCAATAAGATTGATGCATCGCAGCCCTGCAAGCAAATATATAAAACTGAGATGTTATCTTCGTAGAAAAGTTTTTTTTGGCACCTTAGAAATTTTTATAAGTAGAACCTAAAACCTTTCTGCGCAAATTTTCATTTTATAAAGCATACGAGCTAAGTTGAGGTCATATTACTTTTACTCAACATTTATATAATAATCCAAAATGAAGGCTAGCTTTTATTGTAGTAAAATTTTTCAAGATGTATCTTGGACATTGGGTCCGTATGTGGACCCAATTCTGTAGGTCCCATCTCCCTCCCTCCATGCATAGCCCTACGAAAAACTCTAAAACAATAATGATACAAAATAAATATAACATAAAATTATTAATGTGATATTTATTAACAACTAAAATTTTTGGGTTTAATTAATTATTTTACATGGTATTAGAGTCATGACCAATTAAGTGGTCACCAAATCGATCCCGATGGCCCCCATTACATTATAAATAAGGGATAGGTTATTATAATAAATTTTTGCCTATCAAAACACTCTAAAACAATAATGATACAAAATAAATATAATATAAAATTATTAATGTGATATTTAAAAAAAAAAGTTATTTGTGTTTAATTAATTACTTTACATGGTATTAGAGTCATGACTAGTTAAGTGGTCACCAAATCGATCCCGATGGCCCTCATTACATTATAAATAATTAATATTGTGGAATTTTTTAATATAGGTAGGTAAAACTTATGTATTATCCATTCTTCAAACTCAATAAACTGTTGTGTGAGAGGTGTGATATAAATATATAATATAAAATCATTAATGTGACTACATAACAATTTAAACTTTTGAGTTAAATTGATTCTTTAATCTCATCCCTAGCAGAGGATCCACAATAACTCACAAGCATTGAAGTGTCCACAAGAACACTAAGACACAGAAAACAAAGAAAAAGTTGAGAAAGAAAAAAGAAAACAAAGAAAAACTTTAGGTTTGTATTAATTTGGACATTGTTGATCCTGGCTAGCATATGATATAAAATGTAAGCATAGCTTTAGTGCTAAGAATATTGTAAGCTATAGAGGCAAAGAGATGGTTCGAGTTTTACATTTACAAAGCAATCATGGAAGAACAAGCGAAGTATAGAGGCACCAAGCCTGGCTTCTCTATTAACAGCTTGCTTCATTGCATTGCGCACAATGGTTTGAAGGTTGGGGCATGTTGTGTCATAGAAGGTGGAAGAAAGTTGCGCATTGCTAGAATAGGCTAGGAGAGAAAGGAAAGATACTATAACAAAGAACTTGTTGTTAAAGGGAGCCATATCTAGCTAGATTTGAGCCACAAATAGTGAAGCCTTTTTGCTTGTGTTGAGAGGATATGTGAGCTGGGGAAGTTGCCTTTAGAAGAATTTAACATGCATGGTATTTATAGAGGACTTAAGCAAAGGTGCTTATGCACACTGACAGAGAAAGGCAAGGTCAGAGCCAGGGAATCATCAGAAATTAAGAAACTAGAAAATTATAGTTGTTCCAATTTTCAAACTTGTCTGCAACTACTTCTACGCGCTTTGCTTTTATTTTTGGGGAGTGATGGGAAGATATTTTGCAAAATGAAGATCCATATATTAAGAGTAGTTGACTTATTCCCAATCAAAAAACCAAGCAAAAGAAAGGGGGGAAAAAAGTGCATCATTTGAAGCTAATGAGCTCTGGGTTAATACTTTAAGTGGAACTTTTCAGTATAACAGTATTAGATTTCGCTAACAAGGTTTGGATGAAACTAGATTTATTACCCACTTCCACTTGTGGTAACTATTGTCAACGAGTACCACTAGATCTTAGGAGGTTATATATATATATATATATATATATATATATATATATATATATATATATATATATATATATGAGGTAGGATCCTTTGATACCGGTGTCAAATTTCAAATTTGAAAATCTGATAGCCGTTATATAAAAAAAATCAACGACTCTGATTTATAAGCATGTGACACCATTAATTTTTTTTGATCTAATGACTATCAGATGAGGTGTCAAATTTGAAATTTGACACCGTTGTCAAAGGATCCTACCTCTATATATATATATATATATAAGCAATCATCTTATCTGAAAGGTTAAGATAAATATAGTGAGGATTAAACTTGTGATCTAAAAATTAGTAAATGATAGGTTTTCAATAATTTTATATTATATCTCTCTAGAACACTCCTTCACACAAAAGTTTTTGAGATTAAAGTGTGGACATAAATTTTAGGAAAATATCTATTATATATGGCTCCTTATTCAATTAATTTTTATTTATATTTTTAGAATTTTCAATTTATTTAATAAATAAGATGAATGATGCTTTAGATAAAAGTTAGTTGAATAAAGTAATAATATACTATGTATGATATCCTAACTACCCACTTAAGAAGTCATCAAAGGATAAGTAAATAATTTTCACCAAAAAAAAAAGGATAAGTAAATAATTATTCTAACAATATTAAACAACAAGATACTTGGGATAGGGTCCTTATCTCAACAGTAAGGAAGTTGAATCCTACTTCAACTGAGAAATCTTCACAAACCTTAGAGGTAACCCTTATAAATAAGAGGTTAAAGACCCTAGGTACACACTTTTAACCTATTTTACTATTATCGCCAATACTGTGCACACACCCACATTTTGGCTATAAGCATATTGCTTATGCGCAGTAATTGGGACATCGGCTATAAGCCAAGTATATATCTGATTATACGGTATATCTGAGCACATACCATACGGCATAACAATACGATCCAGAAACTAACACATGTCAACATCAACATCAACATCAATATCACCTTTATCCCAAATTAATTGGGGTCGGTGGTAGATAAACCCACATGAAAGATATAAAATTGTTGAAAAAATAAAATAATATATATATATATATATATATATATATATATATATATATATAAATAAATAAAAGTGAAAAAGAAATGGACAAGAAGAAGTGGGGGAAATGTAGGGGAAAAAAACTAAAAAGGGACCATCTGAAACATAGGAATAATCACGGGTCTAACCCTCCACCATACTTATAGCTTTTCTCCATTCCGTTCTAAGACATACCGTCCGTCAATCTATATTTCACTCCATTAAATCTTGTTTTACTACTTTCCCTCAAGTAAGTTTCGGCCGACCTCTGCCTCTTTTTGTGTTTAGCTCTTGGTAACAAACTTCTGTTCTTACGGGAGCATCCATGGGCCTTCTCATTACGTGCCCAAACCACCTTAATCTATGTTCTCTCATCTTTTCGGCAACCGGTACTACTCCGACTTTTCGTCGAATATCTTCATTTCTTATCTAACACATGTATTAAAAAAAATATAACAACACACACATGTGACCGACAATAAACATCCCCAATTTTAGAGACCCGTAATTTATTTATCTCAACGCAACACAAACGCTTAAGGGTTTGGTGGCTTCTTGCAATTAGAAGATGTTAAAAAATAAAATAAAATTTGATTTTAGCCTAAGATGATTTTATTAATTTAATCCAAAAAAAATTCATTATATCTTTTTTCTTCCGCGGACATAATGAATCTTTTTTATTTTTTTTTGGAAACAACGGACATAATGAATCTAGTAGTGAACATGTTACGTCTATTAACCAAAGGTAACAAATGCATCATTTATGATTTGTTTCTTTCATGGTTTGAGAAGCCTTGAGTTGATCTATTGCGCAAACATTTAAACGTTTAATAATTAATGTACAAGTTAAAACTTAAAAGTGCGTAAATATAATATTCTGCTACATATGATTTTAGACATTTTTGTTTAACTTTTTCCTCCTCTCATTATCAAAATTTTCCACTACCAACTTACTACCCATCTAATCACCATTAAATTAATATTTTCTCTCTCTTCAAAAACTTTTTAACATTCTCTCTCTTTGATTTAATGGTGATGTGATGGATAATAAGTTAGTAGTAAGAATTTTTGGTAGTTAGAATATCTTACTCCTATTTATTTTATTGATTATTATAAATTTAATTAGAGTAGATGATTGCTGTTACTTTACACGTCAGTACTATTATAATTTCATTGTCTACATAGAGACCCTTAGCAGCCAAAAAAACTTCTATAAACTAAGCGAAGAATACTTTTAATCATTACCCTTTTTGGGAGAACCCATGCCGTAAACAGTTTGACCAGCTTTTAATATGCGTACGCAAGTTGCATGTTAAGAGATGTGACAACTTTTTTTCGTATATTTGTTTTTTTATAATGAGACTTTATTATGGTTTAGAGGCATTAACCTGTATTTAACTAATTTTCTCTTCTTCTTTTTGGTGAGGAGTATTTAACTAATTTAAATTAGGAAGGGAAGGTAAATAGGGGGCAGAAAAGAAATTAAAAAAAGCTTCATTAATAAATATTGAATACCTATTAAAAAATTATAAACAAATAATTTAAAGGAAAGATATTTCTCCAATGAAAATAATATTATATTCAGTAAATCTAAAACGATATCATTTTTGAGTTGAAAAATTAAAAAATTAAAATATTAAAATGTAAAGACTAATATAACATTGAAATTACGAAAACATATTTTTCTCAATCCAAAATGGCATTATTTTAAACTCACTGAAAATAAGTTATCTTCTTTGACTATAAATATACTAAACCCATAATTTAACTACAGAAATTAGGCTAAAGGATAACATATATATAATATCATTTTAAATTCTTAATAAAATTATTGATATTCTCTAACTCTATATGAATATGTGTCTCACTAAATAAAAACTTTTACTTACTGAAAAAAATACATCCAAAAATCTCAAGTTACATAAATTGTACGTGTATATAATATGTGGATCCAATTTGATCAGATTGAATTGGTTTAGTCAAACACGTATTTGTCTTAAACAGTTGGCTCTTTTATCATTTATTTGATGATAAGGGACACCATCAAACTTCGTTGAAATTCGCCATGAGCCGACAAAGATATGGATGGAAATTGAATTATTTGAACTTTGTGTCATGTATATGATTTGACAAATAATTGGTTGCAATTTATTTTTTTCCAAAAAAAATATAATAATTTGCAACCCACGTTTTTAGTGGTTTTTTTTTTCTTTTGGGTACTTTCATTTTTAGTGGTATTAATAAAAGAGATTATATTTTCTTAGGCAACAGAATATATGTTATCTCATGTTGTACTCCTAATTTTATGTGGATCTCATTGTATGAAAAAAGATAAAAAAAAAAAAAAAAGTTAAAATGGGATCCATACCTTTTTGAATGTGTAAGAGAGACTTGTTATCTCATGTGACACGAGATTAATATTTCTCTTAATAAAAAGGAGTAATTACTTGGATAAGGATTGCTCATGGTTGTGAACTTGTGACTTCCATGTATGCCTGGGATAACGGGATTGGTTTGGCTAAGAGGATCTATTCGAATAGCAAAGTAATGCCTTCGAAAAACTTGGTTTGATTGAAAAAATAAAGAGAGAAAGTGAACCGTTGAAATCGGAGAACCGTGGATAATTCAGCATTGATGAATATATGTTAAATAAAACATGTTCAAGAAATAATTAAACTCCATTTTTTGGACGAACTTTTAACATATAGTTAACCTAAATTTTGCGGATCTGATTAATTAGTTGAAGATTAAATGTAAACTTAATATGTATCCTCTAATTCGAATTCTGAATATGTGACTCTGTTAAAATTTGTTGGAAGAATTTCATTGTCTTTATAATCTTGTGGGACTCAAATCAAATTAATTGAATAATCGATAGATTTATGAAAAAATTAAAAATAAATAATAATTCATATCTAACATTTTTTTAGCATTTTGTGGGAAGTTTCAATTCTAACAACAAAGTTAACTGTTTATGAATAATATATAGCATGGTACATAGCCAAGTAAGCAGGTATTTGTTGTGCTAATTGTGAGTTTATAATAAGGAAAATTATAATATTATATTACATAAAATTCATTTCTCATGTTACACTCACATAAAAAGATGTGTCTCATTCTTTTTTTTTTTTTTTTTTTTTAAATTGGTGGGTTTCACTTAATTTATCTCACAACATAAGATAACATCTCTCCTACAACATGAGAAAAGTAAAGCCCTTGTAATAATAGATTGTCGACATTATTTAATTTTACTCATTTATAAAGGGTTTCAAGTTTTTGCACTGGAAACAAAAATTTCAATTTTATGAACAAAGAAATATAGTAAAAGTACAATTTTTTTATACAGCTAACCAATTTTTCGTATTTCTCTCTCTCTTTCTCTCTTTTGTGGGGCAATTGAGTGTTTAAATATATTTTTCTCATTTGTGACCACTTTGATTTTGTAAACGAATCAGTATAATGCATTTCTAGAGTTTGGTATAGCAACTTGCTCCAATCATGTTAGACAGTAACATCTTATAGAATATATAGTCTTTCTTTGTGAAAAACGACATAATATTCATTCTTGTTTGAAGTTGTTAAAATGATATAAACTTCTATATCATGCCATGACAACGACTTGGGCCAAACAAATATGAAGTTGTCGGTGGCCGAATGTGATAAAGTAATAGTTGAAACTTGAAACATGGATTCCCAATTACTTCCTTGAATTAGAAGTAGGGTTCAATATTTAAGATTCTCATATATTTTCATTAAATTTCACCGCTCATATTTGCATATATTTAACCAAACATTGTAGTTATTACCCCCAATCCTAATACACTCTAAACACACCCAACACCCTTAGGCTATCCCAACACCATGATATATTAAGTAGGAAGGTGTAATAGTCTCCTTCATATTTTTCAAAAAAATGGCGATAAATAATTACTTCACTTAAAAACTTAAGTTATTAAGTGAGGGTTTTTAATAATATATTGTAAATTTAAATCATTAAATATATACGACACTATAGCAACAACGTTGTTGAATTGGTTTCTTTACAAAAATTTCTTTTCCGTTTGCCTTGAGGAATACACTCGTTGAATTTTTTACTATAATGATTAGCAAAGTAACATAATGGCTAGAAAAACTAAGATGCATGGGATCACTACTCCAACTTCGACTAAATTTTACTATCGACAAAAATTAATTTTTTGACATAATCCTCATGAAACTCTTAAAATTTTAAACGACTCGGCAAATGGTGTACTCATCAACTCAACCTTAACTACAATGGTTGTGTTAGCCCATGATCCATACTATCATTGAAAATGTTTTAAAAATTAAAACTAATTATGTTACTAACTTTAATAGGTTATGAATTTATATATATATATATATATATATATATATATATATGTATATGTATATATATGTGTATTTATATATATGTATATATATACATATATATATATATATATGAATATATATATATATATATATATATATATATATATATATATATATATATATATATATATATATACGAAGAAAACACGTATAAAAGTATTTTGTTTTTTAAGTCTTTAAAATTGTCTGGCCGAATTCGCATACCATAGTTTTAATAAGTATTTCGGTCTAGACTTCAATATGAACAAATCTCCCAAAATAAAATTGGACCCAACTTGCGAGCTTGAACAACTCAATTCATAACTTTTGACTACTAGATATAAATAGGCTAGAATAGGCTTTAATTATATTTATATAAAATATGTTGAATCTGGTTTATTTTATAGTTTATGAACGTGATATGGATGAAATTATAGGCTTCTTCTTTTGAAAAAAAAAAAAAAAAAAAAAAAGATATGACTAGATCTATCAGCCTATGTCTTGGACCCACTAAAAATAAAAATAATAATAATTGTACCCAAAAAAATTATTACTATTATTTTATTATTTAAAATTTTCAAATAATAATTTTATTTTTTTATTTAAAATAAATAATATGACATGATTGACCTTTAAACTTATAGGTTAGGCCATGACATATTTAAAAAAAAAAAAAAAAAAAAAAAAAAAAAAAAAAACTTTAACCCCATGTTCAATTTGTTTTACGAAACATATTAATCCAGATCTAACCCACCATAGATTGGGCTGCAAGCCCCGATAGACAATTGACCTAATTATACCATTTCTTTGGACTATTTTAATAATTTTATAAATTATCATCAAACACGTCGATTGAAGAATCTAAAATTATAACTTTATAAACTAGCACAGGTTGTTTCATTATGATTGAAGAATCTAAAATTATAATTCATATCATTTACTTCAAGTTCACAAACATATGTTTCTCTTTTTATTTTGGATTTAATATTAAGTAAATCGAATGTATAAATATTAAACGTACACATAAATTACAAAAATATTTTAGCTATATTTGTATTTATATGTAATCACCATCAAAATCAACGCATTCTAATCTTAAATATCAAATAATAATCACATATAAATGAACCGACATATTCCACTTGCTAGACATTTTTTCTTCACATGCATTAAAGTCAATGACATAAATATGTCATAATATCTTTTTTAATTATTATTTTTCATCAACCAACGTAGTAGTCCTTCGTGAAACGATGTCATTTTTTAGTTGTGCCAAGTTTTGGGTTTCTACTTCTTTTCGTCGAGGTGCCTTAACTAGGGAAGACACGTAAAAGGATGATATAGCAAGGCAATAAAATGGTGATAGAAGTGGTGCGTTGTGGTTATAGCAGCATGCTAACAGGGTTGTAGGGTAATAGAGGTTTTGACTTTGGGCGTGGTTTCATTTGGTAATTGACATGGGTTGTGATTATTAGTGATTGTTGTTTGTAGCTTTGGGATGATATTCTCTATTAATGTTATGACTTGGCAACTTACGTCTCATTTCATGAAGTATTAAAACATCAATATTACATCAGCCAGAGAATGTTGATTCTTTTGAGTATATAAAACCATTAATGTAACCTCACCCATGAGATGAAATGATTCTTTACATGGTATCAAAGTCTCGTGCCCCGGGTTCGATCCTAATTATTTTAAATTTTTTTGAGATGAAGTTCCACCCCCTCTCCCAGTGAGCTCTCGTGTGAGTGGACGTGTTGAGATATATAAAACCATTAATATAGCCTCACCCAACAACTTAAGCTTTTGGGTTGAAATGGTTCTTTACAGATTCTTTTTTTCTTTTTTGAGTTAACTCAATCCTATTTACTTTTTTGAGACAAATTTCATCCCCCTCAAAAGGTGTGCCGGACATATGTGAAAATCAAATTTCTCCAAATGTGATATGTGAAGATCCCTTTTTCTTCCTTTCAACTTACTCCGTTCCTTTGCTATTAACTGAGTTACCACTATTTGGTAGAAAATGTGAATTCTTAGATATATAGAATGAGGCATCAAAACAAATAAGCATTCAATACTTTTTGCTAACAAACATGAAAATATCCATTTAATGACAATATAAAGCGAAATTACCATGTGTATCAAACTCAATCTCAAACCAAACATAAGTGTGTGGTTTATTATCAATACAAGGAGATATATATGAGCTTGAGAAAAAGAAATATCCCGCCTCCGGGGCCCAGATCATTTAAAGGGGCACGAAAATGCATAGGATGAAATTTCATGTAATGCTGTAAATTCACTTCTAAGATTTAAAAATAAAAAAGAGAGAGAATTATTCGAGTGTAATGGAGTGAATGAAATAAACAAACATAGGTGTATAAAATCAATTTACACAAAGGGTTAAATCCAGATAATCAAAGGGTTAGCTCAATATTACTTTAAAAGAATACATTCAGGATGCCATATTTTTTCTCTGTTGCAATGAGGATCATACTACACCAGAAGGCAACCAGAAAGTTCGTTAAGCTCACAAAAATGTCAAATATCAATAACTTATTGCCACATATATCACAAAACAAACATTACAAAATCAATGGTAATAAACCAAAAAACTACCGCAAAATATGTTTATCAAAACTTGAATTCATGTTGAAAGCCCACAAGTGCTCCTTATCCACATGATTCATACCAGATGCGCTTTCGTGTAGTTATCTGCTGCTTTGGATAACGATTGTATTGATACAGGTAATCCGGGGCCCATCTGCATTAATACGATAGCACTGAATAACTTAAAAGAAAGAAAACAGGCATGCAGGAATTTGACAATGTGTAAGATATAGTATTTTGCACCCTGAAAAGATATTGGTATTCTGTAAAACACTAACAATATTGCAAATATTAGTAGCCTATCCAGTGAAAAATACAAATTTTATTTGAAAACCAAAAGAAAAATGACTTATTTTTTTCTGAAGTTGAACCTGAACATCATTAACATATTGATTATATTAAAATTGAAAAATTTACGCTTACATGATTCTTCTTCAAAGATTCATGAATTTATGCTGAAATTTAGGATTGTAGGGAGGAGAGTTAATTCTATTTGCTAATATATGGTCCTTGAAAAATATCCGAGATACTTAATGCACATGGTGGCTAGAAGAAAAATCCATACCAGTCACTTCCTCAAATTTCATGGTTCCTCACTGGAAGCAAGTTTGACTTGATGGGTGATGTCAAGTTGACACCACAACAAAGGTGCGTCAAATATCCACAGATATAAAAAGAGAAATATTACTCTCCTTTCACATAAGATATCATCTCTCATTTTCTCTCACTTCGATTTTCGTACCCCAGCTTTTTCTTTTTTTCTTGTAATGGTGGGATCCACCTTTTTTCTCTCTACAACATAAGATAACTATCTTATGTTACATGAGACTAATAAAACCCATATAAAAAAGGCCAAAACATGCTGGAGAATACTATCTAATTCTAACAAATCCTTTAATTATCCTCCACCGTAGGTCATTTCCAACAGTAAGTCCTTCTTTCTAATATTTTCCACTTTTATGTCATAATGAAGAATAAAATTCCTCTACTAATCACTCCGCAAATAAAATCCCTGCTTTAAATTATTACCAGCAAACTGTTTACGGATGTTCCACCATTTCAAAATTCAAAGTGCGTTACTGTCTTCCTGTTTCCAGAAGGGAAGGAGGGGGAATTTTTTATGCACATCCAATTTTTATAATTTTAATCTTATTTCAGTAACATTAATATAAAATGCGAGAATGAAACGGTTACTTTTCAACCTTAAATCAATAAAATTAAGATAGAAGAATGAAACAAAGAATGAGATGTAAGAGCTTACCGTGCTGCATATATGGACAGACAGCACATACCCAGCATATTTGGACGCTGGACAGCAAAGACGACAAATATAAGATAGTAGAAATAATCTTTGCAAATAAAATCGGTAATCATGATACACCATGTTAAAACAGAAATTCAGTACCCAAATAGCATCTCTAAAGCCTTTATCCCAAATAGGATTCTTTGTGACAAAAATTAAAAGTTTAATACAACACAGGATACACTAGACCAAGAAGGCATAAGATTAAAGATAAAATCATCTCAATATTTTGGTTTAATTTTGACTTGCTGGATGATTTTCTTATTCCAAAACCTTACTGTATCCTTGTTATTTAGGCTCACTAGCCTTATTTGAATTGATACTTTATTTAATTTTTAATTTACAGTCCTCAATGTATTTTACTTGTTTTTGTATTTCCTTGGACTAGATTGCATATGGAATGGAGTTCATGCCACCTAGGATTTACAGGGTCTTGTTTCTGTGTTGAAGCTTCCCTTAAGGTTTAGTAGTGGTATATTTCAGTTTTAATCCTTATAGAATTACCTAACTCTGGTAGGATAAATTGTAAGTGGTTTACCTAAACAGTTGAAATGCTTTCTCTTAGACAGACGATCAGACATACGATTTATGAGAGTATATTTTCTCTTCTAGATTGTGTGATGCAATCAAACCTTAGCAAGTTCTTGTCTTTTTCTTAATCTCTACCCTTTCTTTTAATTTTATCTGCCTAAATCAAATATTTTAGGGAAAATAAAAAAAAATTATCCGATCAAAACCTTAGCTGATTCTTTCACCAATCTGTCTCCCCCAAACTCCGATTTTGTAGGTACTGCTCACAGTACCCAAACAGCCACAAACCTAAAACCCAGCTATTGTCTGCAAATCTGAATTACCATCAACCCAATGAACCATCAATCATCTTATTTTATACCATTATGCCAACCCAAAAAGCTCTATTTCTAATATGTTAAATCCTGAACCTTTGTCGGTCCTAAATATGGTAGAATCAATCAAGGTCCTAGAAGGATACCATACAGTTCATGAAAATTCCAAAACTTTGTTAACTTGTTAGCCAATTTTTTATTATACTTATAGAAGTACTTGATATGTGTAACATGAGTTGCAGCATAAATTTTCAGTTATCAATATTATTGCAAGGGTTTTCTTTGTTTCATGCCTTCATGGTAAATCACAAGGTTCTGCGCCAGAATACCTAGCCCATATTGTTTTTACATTTCATCCCTACATCACATTTAGCAATTTTACCAAACTGATTTACTTGCTAGCAGTACTTGCTATTCCTAAAATGAGTTACAAACTCACATCTTAAATATTTAGTTATCAATAGTATTCCTAGGAATTTCCTAGCTTCCAATCCTTACTGTTTTTACACTTCTGCCATCTATCAAATGTAGCACTAGTA
Source organism: Gastrolobium villosum (assembly GCA_032173675.1). Classification (NCBI taxonomy): domain Eukaryota; kingdom Viridiplantae; phylum Streptophyta; class Magnoliopsida; order Fabales; family Fabaceae; genus Gastrolobium; species Gastrolobium villosum. The sequence goes on along the minus strand of JAVKPL010015377.1, from coordinate 56,555 downwards.
ACCAAATGATCTTGGTAGCTGACAGGAATCTAGGAAAATGATAGGCTCAAGCTATATGAGTCACTTATAAAGATAAAGTCAACCTTAGTGCAAAGGATGAGTCTCAATTTTAAACATGTCACAATTGTATGTCATCTCAATTTTAAAATATCACTTACATAGACCACATCAGTGTTCCACATAAAATCAAGTCATACCTTACATTATAATAACAGGGAAAAACCACCATAACTGTATACATAATATTTAGGCATTACAATTTAATTGTAACAGTCGAATATTTATAGCATGGAACTTAAATTTGCCAAATTCTGTAAGACAAAATAATGCAGTTTTGAAAAGAAAAAATAGAGGCCCCCAATCAAAGTTTTGATGTGTTCACTCCCAGCTCTGGAGTCTTAAAAGGTTTAAGACCCAAGTTTCAAGCATGCTTAGTAATCTTAGAAGCCAGATTGGGGCACTTGCTAATCAAAGCCTTAAACACTTGTAAGCAACTATTGGCAGGAAACACGGCTGTTTTTCTCACCTATGTACTAGGGAAACATGTCTACAACATTAAGATTTTCCTCTGTCAGGACTCAGGACGGGGTGGTATCAGTTCTGATCGGACATTTCATCGTTTCTTTTATCAAAACAAGATAGATAGAGCAGAGAGGGAGAGAGAGAGAGAGAGAGAGAGAGAGAGAGAGAGAGAGAGAGAGAGAGAGAGAGAGAGAGAGAGAGAGAGAGAGAGAGAGAGAGAGAAAGAAAGCATAGGGATATATGTGCTACTTACTCTTCTTTAAGCCAGCTGGCTTTGCAAGTAATAGAGCATTCATAAATGCACCAATGTTCTCCCGTAAAGAGTCTTCTGCGTAGCTTACCTGTGGATATTATTGTAAGCATACCAGGACATCTCATGCAACACACTTATTCCTTTTGTAACGAAGTCTATAAGGAGTTGGAAGAGAACATGATAGTACCTTTCCAACACCCACATGCACAATTGCTTTACTCTCCATTTTAAATTCAACGCGACCCCGTCTTAGCTCTTTCAACTGCCCAGCAATATCACTAGTCAGAGTACCTAGCTGTAAAACATATTAGTACAACCAAATAAGACTTGAATACAATCCACTTATGCCCTGTATTTTAAAAAATAAAATAAAATAAAATGTCAATACATATTGAGAAACTAACTTTCTTGTCTGGCATTAGTCTGCGCTTTCTAAGATATTGAGCTATCTGCATAACAGTTCATATAAGCTTTAGAATAAGAAATCACTAATTTAGATGATTCTACAAGTAAAAGACCATTGAAATTCGAAAGACCTTTCCAAGATGAGGAGCCATTCCAGGAGTTGAGAAACACTTATCAACTTTGAGCTTATTATTACCACCTATAAGAGTATAAGCCCTATTAGACATGAATAACACTGTTCGGAGACACTTAAAATGTCTCTTAACTTAAACACATGATGAAGAAATCCAAAGTCACACACTTGCCTAAATGAGAACATACTAGTTTAGATGTGTGCAGAGACAGGAAAGCAGAAAAATAGATACATATAAGCTATCATATACCACAAAGAGAGCATGCACGTAGAGAGAGAGATGAATATAGCATCTAACAAAATAAGAAAGCAAGCATAGAACCAACAAGAGACAATATGCTCTGCAACTGCACATTTCACTTCACAAACATCGTATGGAAAAAAGCTATCAATACTATTAATAAAATGACATGGAGAAAGAGATCAGTTCATTACTAGCAATCTCCTCAATAAGCTCTTTACCACCAACTATATCCGCTCCTGCAGCTTTAGCTTCCTCTGCCTCTGCCCCTTCTGCAAAAACAGCCACACTGACGGCCTGGAAGATATGAATAATTAGATGACAAAACTACCATTGTATCGATTGCTTAACACTCATAAGTTACCTTAGGAGCACCATGAGGTAGAATCACAGTACCACGAACTGCCTGCCAGAGTTGGAACCGTTATCTTCTAAAGCAAAGGATTACATATAACACCTTTAACCAAAAATGAAAAAGAAAGAAAAGAAAAACAAAACAAAACAGCATATAACAATGATATGAGATGTATAAGCACGAAAAAGTTCACAGAATACAAAATTATGAAAATTTTGTAGATCCTGTTTGATCGCAGTCTTCAAAGAAAATTTCCAAAATAATTCATTCAACATAACAATAAATTTAAAGCATGAAAGGCTTAGATCATTCAAAAAGGAAAAATCAGTCGAAGACATTTTTAGATATCTATCAAAAACATGTCCTAAGCAAAGCTAATGTTATACAGCTCAGCAGTTTCAGAAAAGAGCATAGAGTTCCACGTTTGCTGAGTATTATTAAACTAAAGGACCCCTTTCTCTAACTATCAATTCAAAGAATATATTAAGATATAGGATAGGTGATTTGAGGTTTAGGGTTTAGAGCCATTATAGACAGGGCAAAGTCTTCTAGCACACGGCTTTTATATACATGGGAACCTAGTTGTTTAGTCAGTAGCAAGAACTAGTGGATATTAATCTTAAAAGAGCATGTCTCACATATTTTGAGAGGATCACTTGTAGTATGAAAGCCAAACCTACAGTGCTTAAGTCAATAGATCAAATTTAAAATTTACATGGTATTCAAAGAATCACTCAAGCACATAGATACACAAACAAACAAACGCATGCAAAACTGGGAAAAGGAAAAAAAAAATATTGACATATACCAGTTCTGTTCGCTTTGAATCAATACCCAATCTCACATGTGCTTCAACACTTTCATCAAACTTCGCCTTGGCATTGGCCTGAACAATATGTAACAATATTATATGAAAGTAACTGAAGGATCATTTCAGGTAAAACATGAAGAAGATTATTGCTAAAGGATGCGTAGTACCCCTAACCACTCAGGCACCAAAACTTCGGTATAATATAAGTGAATGTATGAAAAATTTACGAATCACTAAAACATTTGGAACTCTAAAGACCAATACACACACAAACATTCAAATTGTTTCTGACTTTTAGCTATAGTAAGCATTCGTTAATTAGCACTATTTGTTATAGAGAAAATGTTTCAGGTCAGCAACAGTGAATGGGTAATAGTTTGAGAGGTAACCTAGGAAAGTGAAAGAAAACAGAGAAGAGAAAGAGAAAATGTGTAAGAAGATTCTGAAATACTTCATTAACTAATCTGAATGAAGGGTACACATAAATTTATAGACAAAGGTGTCTATGAGTAGCTTATAGCAGAAGCTATAACAGATAACAGATCTGCTCTGACAGCTAAGTACATAATTAATGTCTAACTGAATCATTAATCATATAACAACCTAACCAATTAGCAATGATAGTATTACTAACTGAGACTCGGAGGCTGTGAGTGAGAGTCACAGTAAACTGTACTGTGGAGAGTCATACTCTCTTACAAAGGGACGTGCCAGTTGAGTAGAGTTGTTTCAATTAATGAATATTTGAACTCAAAACTTGACAGGTGATGCAGCTTCAGGAAACATCTATAATCAATAAAAACTGAATTCAAAATTGTAATGACCGGGTGCTCACAACAATCCACCATTATATTACACCCATCACACTTAAAAAAGGACAAATCCTGATGCACAAGCTCCCTCACTTTTCTACCCTTATACTTTTGTAGAGAGGCTATCTCATGAACTCGAACCCAAAGGTGCAATTTTACCACGGCTAGAAGGCTACCCCTCAACCAAATGGTGGTAACTCAGTTGGTGCATAGAAGCCGAGCAGGTGGGGGTGAGAATATATGTTCGAACCTCTCAGAACCACATTTGGGAAGGGTTTCAAGCCTTAATCCTGAACTCACCCCGAATCGGATTAGTTGCTAAATGATGAACCGATGGAATATTTACATAAAAAAAAGGGAGGCTAACCCTCTAACTAATTACTTCATTCTACTGTTAAAAAAATATGAGTAACAGAACTCAACCACCACTGAATTTATAGAAAGAAAAATGGAACATAAATTTCAAATTACTACCTAATAACCACATTGCAACAAGAAAACAATCTATAATTTGAAATATCAGACCTTAACTTGGCGAATAGCCTCGGTCAAATCAAAGAGAGGTGGCTTCTCATTTTGCTTTGGCTTGATCAACATTGGAAAAGGGACCTTCATCTTTTCCTCTTCCACAGCTCTCACCATCCTCATCCTCAACTGATCCTCCGCCTCAATCCTCCTCCTCTCTTTCTCCATTTCCACATTCACCTTCTCCTCCGCCGCCGGAGCGGCCATATCCTCGGGGAGCGGCGCCACCCTTAGGGGATACGACACCGGCGTTATTGACGGGGAATCCTTCACGTACCGAGCTTCTTCCCGGGTCCAGGCCCGCCCCGATTCCGGGCCGTCCGCCGGCTGAGGAGGCAGTGGCTGCTGCTGGCGGAGGGACTGAGCTGCTTCGGAGGGTTCGGTGACCGGAGGCGGTGGCGGTGGGTCTTTGGGTTTGACTGGGTAAGAAACGGGTTGGATTGGAACCGATTCGAAGGGTGTCCTCGTTGGAGGGTTTGAGTCTGATTCGGAAGAAGAAAAGGATCTGTTGTGAGAGGTGAGAGAAAGGGGAGAGTGGAATTGTGAAGGGTTTTTAGTGAGGCAATGGCGGCGAGCTTGGGAGAGGAGAAGCCTCAGTGCCGCCATGGGAGAGTGTGTAAGAGAGACAGGAGAGGTGGGTTTTGGAGGGGTTTGGGGATGCACAGTGGTTCGGGTATTTTTTTTTGAAAGCGTTTTATGTTTGTAGGAAGGATGATTGTGTAATGTTATAGAAATTCGTTTTCCGTGCCATATTTTTTTTCCTTTTTTCGTTGTGAAATGTGTTGGCCCACGAAATGTGTAGAAAAATTTGTTGTGTTATATTAAAGAATAAAATAAAAATCCTTTTGACAAACGAGGAATAAGAAAAGTGAGTTTTGTTCGGTCTGATTATCAATTGAATAAATATGTGATTTGTGTTCTTTTAATTCTTAAAAAATTTCTTTTATATAAATGTATCTCAAAATTACCAATTTACTAATAAGTTCGTTTTTTCTGAAATTGTCAACCTATTAATAAGTTCACTTTCCGTGTAAGTTTGATTTAAAAAAAATAAAATACTTTTTTTTTTTTTTTACATTTTACTATCAGTTCATTGAGTTAGATAAAATATTTTTTTTTTTTTTTACATTTTACTATCAGTTCACTTTCCGTGTAAGTTTGATTTACATTTTTTTTTTTTTACATTTTACTATCAGCTCATCAAATAGAGTTAGATAAAATTACAAGACAATAAAATTCTCTTGATCATTTTTTTTTTTGTGGAGAATTACAAGAGAATACACACATTATTTAACTACTCTCAATACCAAATTTGTCCTTAGTTACCCGATCAATGCACCCAATTGGTGTTGAGAGATTTATAATAGTATCTCTCTTACCAGGTAGAGTTTGTTGAGCCATCCAATCAGCCACCATGTTCCCCTCCCTTAGCGTATGATTGAGCTGAATGTTCCAGTTCCTATTCAGAAGTTCTCTCACCTTCGTTCCAATAAGAGCAAAAGGATGATCCCCCATTTCTTCTTGTCCTATGAAATCCGTAACCTGAGAGGAATCTCCTTCAAAAATGATGTTTGTAAAGCCCCTCTCCTAGACTATTTTCAAACCAGTTAAACAACTCCATAACTCAGCTCTGAAGGCATGACCTTGGCCAAGGAATTTCGAGAAGCCCAATATCCACTCACCTTTACAATCTCTGATCACACCACCACAACCAGACACTAGACCTCCCCTAGAGCTTGCTCCATCTATATTAAGTTTCAGCCAACCAGCCAAAGGAGGATCCCATTTCACCATCTGCACTCTCCTAAGTTTCTGGATTAGCCCCCCTGCTCTCAATAATATTTTTATAGTAATGTAACTATCATAGTGACAGAGAATGCTTCGTATGTTACTTTGAGTATTCGGCTGAACCCCATTAAATACAAAATCATTTCTTTCTCTCCATAGGACCCAACAACAGATTCCAAAAAGAAGAGACCAATCTGTGGAATTTGAATCAACAACATACCTTGTAATGTTATCTTCTATCCACTCCTTTAAGGGTTTAGAACAAAACGAGGGCCAACAACTTGGGTATACCAAAGCTTTCCAAACTTTTTGGGACCAGCTACAATCTCTGATCGCATGCAGTGAGCTTTCCGGTAGGCTGAGACAACGGGGGCAGATGTTTGAGGTTGCAAAGTGTCTGTTGAATCTTCTTTGGTTTGTCATCAAGTCATCACCCATCAAGAGCCATAGGAATGTCTGGACTCTACTAGGACCATCCCACTTCCAGATGATTTTCCAGTTGAAATTTGGTTGGATAATTTGTGGATTCCTTAGCATATTATAGGCTGATTTGACAGAGAAGCTCCCATCATTAGATTCAGCCCAACAAACTCGATCTTCCCCATTCTCCTGATCAGCAGGCATAATGCTAGCTATCAGTCTTCCCACTTCTGGTGTGATCCAATCCTTCATTTTATGCCAATCCCAAGCCCCAATCATTCACGACAAAATTGGGAACTTTCTCCTGAATAAGACTTTCAGGTATAACTTCCGTGATAATCCCTTGAATGCTCCCAATATTTGGGATCCAAGGGTCTAACCAGAATCTGGTTTTTTCCCCATTTCCCACAATGATTCTCGAATGAGCCTTTACCTCAGGCCAAACTTTCACCACTACTTTCCATAGGTTGGAGCTGTTGGAAGGATTTTTTATAACAGGGATTATGTCACTACCAATTTGGTATTTGTTTTTTAGGACTTGAACCCAAAGAGCCTCTTGTTTTGTAAAAATTCTAAAGCTTATCTTCATTAGGAATGCTCTGTTAACATCTCTCATTGATTTAATGCCCAAACCCCCTGTATTTATGCCCAAACATCTCTCAAATTTTTAACACTAATTAAGTTGGCACAAATGATTTATGCCGATTGATCTATGTAGTTGATGGTAAAAACACTTTTTTTCATTACTAAATTAGTTCAACCTAAAAAAATAAATAAACCGAAGGTACAAAGCAAAACTCTTAGTGTTCGTTTGGTGGACAGGATAGGATAAGAACGGATAGGATAAGAGAGATGGATAAGGGTAGGATATGATATGAGGCTGATAAGCCGATATCATGTCCTATGTTTGATGGGCACCTGATTAGCAATATGATAAAATTATGTTATCCTATCATGTGTTTGAGACGGACCAGATATCATCAGGATATGATACAAATAGACTAAAATATCCTTTTTAACATAATGTCATATAATTTATCAAAAACGAATTTTTAAAGTTTTTAAATTTATTTATACAATACAATTCTAACAATTATAATTTTAAACAAAATATTTTTAATTAACTTTTTCACTCTTAAGACTTTTTCTCTCTCTCTTCAAGCGAGTATTTCCCTTTCTTCTTCCTTCAGTTTTGTTCCTTTCTTAAGTTTCTTTATTTTGTTTATTTTTTAAGTTCCATTGGCCAAATTTAATCACAAGAGGTTGTTGATGATTCGGTCTCTGCCGACCACCGCTTGAAGACTCTTCTTCTTCTGCGTTTTTTTCTCCCAAATTTGAGCCGTCATAAATCTGGGTTTTTTTCCCACCTGAATTGCTTCAATGGTGGAAACATATGTTTCCACTAATCTTATGCGTTTACACGTCGATCCCAACCTGTTTGAGAGAAAAAACGATTTCAAGTACGATTCAGATCCTGTTGGGTAGCATAGGGATACGTTGGGTATCCAATATTGGTATCATATCCTGTTGAATCCTAACCCAGCTCCCCCATAGGATAAGAAATCATGTATTGGATAGGATAAAATGAGACAATAGGATAAGCTAATCATATCCTATTGACCCACCAAACAAGAGATAAAAGTAGGATATAATAAGTTTCATATCCTATCTTCTTTATCAGGTGCTCCAAATAGGCCATTAATTTTTTTTCCATCCGTTAATCAGGAGATAAAATTGAGTCGAGAAAATATAATTAATTTATCCATTAATCTCATGTCAAACAACTTGTATTGTGTTATTCTACTTATGTTGTCTCTCAAAATGCATCAAACACAACCATTAGCTTGCTAACAAGTTTATTTTCCAGTGGCAGGATATATTTACCACTAAAAAAGTTTACCACCCTTACAACTTGATTTCCGTCAATCTAACGGTTATAATTTATTGGAAGTTAGTAATTAATTAATAAATATGACCCAATAATTTCCAATAAATTATAACCGTTAGATTGACGGAAATCAACGGTGACTAGGTTAGTTGTAAAGGTGGTAAATTTTTTTGTGGTAAGTATATCATTCCCCCTTTTTTAACATCATTTTGTATAAAAAAAGTGTCACAAGCCAAACTAATACAAATAGCACCTTTCAAGAACTTAATTATATATTGATTCTTATCAATTCAATTATAAGTTCAAATCATAATTAACTAAGCACCTACTTTATAGTTAACCGCATAAACCGTTTCCTCCGTAACGATTTTAAGCATACATGGAAATTTATTAAAGCAATTTGCTAAATAATGATCACCTTTTGTCCTATTTTCATAATGTACTGCCAACAGTGGTGGAGCCACGTTGAGACCAACTGGAGCATTGACACTGGCTGGTTTTTAAAAAAGGTATAAATTTTCTTTAAATATTATGATATAGTCTTGGCACTGGCTGAGTCTTAAAAAATGGTACAGCCTTGGCACTGGCTGAGTTTTTTGGCATGGGCTAAAATTATTTCCTAGCTCTGCCACTGACGACTAATATGTATAATTTTAATTTCATTTCCTTAATGTATATTATCTCTAAAGGTGTGCATGACAAGGATTCTCCCCTGACACTATTTTTAAAAATTAGAACTATTCGCACAAGGTTTTTAAGATTATAAGCATCATATAAAAGGATTAAAAATTATGTTTGTTTGGATGCCAAAAAAAAATTATGTTTGTTTAAGAAGTGTCATTTGAAAAGATGAGGGCTAAGGACACAATATTCAACAATATTATTAAACTCGACCCGGTCATTGACTCGACCAGGATATTGGGTTATTGGGTCACTGATAGAATCAATAGGTTACTGGTCAAACAGTTGACCTAAGAAAGTACACGTAAATCTATGTTTTATGGGATAGGTTATTCTGTCTATCTTTGCCTACCTCTCTCAATGTTAGATTATAATCTCATCCAACGGTAGAGGTTTGCGGGATAAGATAAACTCTTTTAACCCTTTCTTTCTTCTCAACAACTCCCACCATGTTACCCAGTAGAAGCATTTTTATTGGTAGCTTCAAAATCGAGTGAGGGTGCAAAAGAAGAGTTTGATTCTAAAGCTATCAGGCAGTGTTGAAAAAACCGGACTGACCCGGCCGGGTCAACCCTGAAACCGGTAAACCGATCTTGTAGCCGGTCCGGTTTTTATGTTGGATCGGTCAAGTGTGCGACCCGGTGCAACCCAGTGTGACCCAGCCGGTTTTTGCAAAAATCGGTGACTCGGGCAGTTTTAATTTGAACCGGTGGATCATGCATATTTATTAAAAAAGAAGAAGAAGAAGAAATAAATGACATCGCGAGGAGAAAAGAAGCGTAGATCTGAAATCTGAACAATGAAAACGGATGAAGGATGGATTATTTTGATCACGGGTATGCATAAGGAAGCTCAAGAGGATGATTTGCAAACTGATTTCATGAATATGGAGAGCAAAGTGCATTTCAGGATAATTTGAATCTCGATAGTCGCACTTGTTGTGTCAAAAGTAAATGACAAACCCTCTTTCAATTCTTATTATATTTTTTGTACAAAGAGAACTTTTTGTTGATGTGATTTGTGTTTTATGGAAAAGCAATCTTGATTGTTGATTACAAAATCATCGAAGGTTTGTAATTCACAATCTGTGTCGTCCAATTTGGTGCAGTAATCCTCCAATGGCTGATATATTACAAATCGATGATGTGGCGCGGTTGGTTACAAATGGATTACTAATGGATGCTCTAATCAAGAATTAGGAAGGGCTATGTTTATCAATTATTAATGATTCGCCTATTTTAAATAAAAATAATCCAATAAGTCTATATATATAAGGTAATATTCTTTAATATCAAATTTTAACGATTGATCTGGATAATGATATATAATTTATTATTTTCTATATTAGAATATTTGGAACTTGTATCATTTTTTACAGGTATTTGAATATATTTATATATTTTTCTAACATAAATTATAAATTTATATATACATATCGGGACATGCGGTTCAACCAATGACTCACTGGTTAAACTGGTGACACCCAATGACCCAGTGCCTCGACCGGGTCGAGGACCGGGCCGAGTTTAATAACATTGCTATCAGGCGTCATCTTGCAGTGTTTAAATGGATGAATTTGTTGCCCCTACAACGAGAATCACACAATTTAAACGAATTTATTGAGTATGAGATCACAACAACTCGACCTATACACAACATCCTTGCAATTCAAACAACTTCAATTGAAACAATAAAATGGATCTAATTAAATTAAATTAAGGTTGTGGGTTGGGATATTAATGGATTTGTAATGTGGAGCCTGCAAATAGGTGTGGGGTTTTCATAAAATAAGAAAATAGTATTTTTAGTGGAGTGGAGACATTCACTTCCATTCAGATTCCATCTCTAAATCCAAATCCCATAAAGAAAAGGATAAATGGATCTTTGTCGGTGTGGTGTTGATGTCTGAGGTAAAGGAAGTCACGAGTTCATCGACGTTCGAGAGAAGAGAGAAAGGTTGGGAGGCGGTGGAAGAGAGAAAACGGTAAAAGGATTTGTTTTATCCCGTAATTCTCCATCGTTGGATGAGATTATAATCTAATGATGTTGAGAGGGGTAGGCAAGGTAAGCAGAATAAGAGTGGGCATAATAACTTATCATATGTTTTATAATTAAAAATCCAATGTAGAATTTGAAAGTCATTTCACACCCGTTTCCATAAAAAAATTGTTAAATTTATTATGTATTTTACACGTCAAATCATATAAGTTGTGCAAAATTTGAGAAGTTGTAAACTAGCTCCGATTCAAGATACACTAATGTTATGCAGACAATTTCTAGTATGATTATCTTGACTAGATAAATTCACAGTTGAGAATTTGGAGTTTTTAAAATGAACATTTTAATAATATTTTATTAAAAACTCACCGGAATTTTTTACAATTCAAGACAAGACACACCAAAAAAATATTTTACTAAGGACTTGATTTTTTAAAAAAAATTAAAAACAATGAAAAGCATGAACACACGTAGTTCTCACCATTGAAGTGGAGCTTGTAAACAATGTGAAGAAAGTTGCAACGCTAGGACAATGATGAGGCTAAACAGATATTATTGTAGTTTGAAACAATCCCCTAAAATATATGAAGGAGCTACTCGAGCTCAAAGCTAATGACCTTAAGAAGTAAAGAAAAGATGAGAATCAGCGATTGGAGAAGGGAAGTGTTGGAGAAAATAGTGAAACCGGCAATTGCGAGTAAAGGTTAAAATGCTTGACAGCCAATTTTTTGGTGACCCGAAGAAGTCACCGGTTTTGATAAAAACTAATCAGTTCAAACCAGTTTTTACCATGTCCAATACATAACCAGTCTATTACTTGGCTCAAATCAATTAGATCACCAGTTCACCAAATTTCGACTCAACTCAAACGGTTCAAGCTGAGTTCGATAACACTTGTATTCAATGCGTTTGGCTGAGGGTTATTTATTGTTGGATGGATTACTCATCCTGGATTTCATTTAGTCTTATCCTGAATTAAAGCACGTATCAACCATAGGAAATATTCTTGTTATTGCTTCGACTATTCTACTATATCCACTCATACGGTACTTCATTGTGCGATATATAGAAGAATTCTACAAACACTAGCAAGACACAAATTGAATTGTATCCAAGGTGTACTAGTATTGAAACTGTATCAGACACCCATATGAAGGGTAATTCATCCAAGTTTTTCAACTTTGATTTATATTTTTAGAAAGCCAACTTTGACTATAAAAGAAAATTATTATTTTCTCTCTATTTTCCTTATGTAAGAAAGAAAATTAATTTTGAACTGCCTATATAACAGTTGAAACCTTACAACATACAGGATTTGGGAAAACCAAATTCAATTTGATTTCTGTCCCCCCACTTTTCATAATGATGAATGAATTAAATGTAACTCGAGTCCCCTAGGAGTAAATTGAGCATGTCATCAGGAGTAAGAAGAGTTGTTCCACCAAGAAGTAACTCTATATCAGGTCTTCCGCTTTCAGCCAATGCCTCATGAGCTTCACGCACCTATGTTACACAGAAGTTGAAAAATTGTGTCATTTTACTTTCCCATGCTAACAAAGGATCATGATTTAAATTAAACACAAAGGGGGTATAAAGAAAAAGGAGAACCGGCATGTCATCTTTTAGAAAACATTTGTCATGTTTATAAAACTTTCATGCCAATACGATGGCCATCCTGTTAATAGAGGTATAAAGAAGATCAAGACATTCAAGAATTTCACCTCGACTCCGTTAATGCCCCCAATAACAAACACCAAAATGACATTTTGATCGGCAAGACTTGGTTTGACCTGCAACAATTGTATTGATAGGATGAATAGAGGGAAGAAAGGAGGGAAAAAAGAAAAGAATGATTAGCATGTTTGAAGAACTGGACTACTAAGGCAATAGTCCTGTATAGGTTAAGAAACCATAATCACCTGACCAAGGCCAAATCTTCCAAACCCACTCTTAAACAGGCGCCCCACAGTGGAAGAATGATATTCTAACCCAGGCACATCGTATTTGCCCAGCACCCTTGTTAATAGCTTATAAAGTAATCCTTTTCCCATATAGGTATCCTCACCGAAATGGCCTTCGACGGTCAACGATCCATCCCTCAGTGGTATATTCTTTCTTTTCATATTAGATAACTTATGAAGAAATTTGAAAAGGTTATCGACCCTATCACGCAACTCCAACTTCAGTTGCATGTCACCATACACTTGTTCGATTTTATTGTCATCATCACCATCTTCATCGCCCCATTTGCCCCACTGATCATCATCAAAATCATCAATCTCCAGTTTTGAAGGTTCTTCAGCAGCTTCTTCTGATTTTAACTTGCTTACATTAGTTTCAAGCTCTTCCCTTAGTCCATCTAGAAACTTGAGATTTGCTACTGATGGATTTTCAAGAAGAGCATCTACAACGGCTTCTTTTAACAAATGTTCCTCTTGCCAAGAAAATGGCCCATCAGAACCAGATGTTGGAAAATTCTCACCAGCCAATATATATCCAACGATCATCAACAGCAAAGCATCTAGGAAAGAAAGTACACCCTTTGAGATCTCCCTATTTCCTTTATTTGCATGTGATCCCAACAGAGCACTTTTATTGATGAGATCACCAATTTGAGCAGCAAGACTTTGACTGGTTTCACCAGAACTTACACTCAGAATTTTCTCCGCACTGCTAAATGCATCCCATTTGGCAAAATTTGATTCCTCAAGGGCTAATAACGTGGCTGCAGCTAATTGGATAATTCCTTTGTTCCTTAACAAAGATGATTGGCTCCTGGATAATGCTTTGATCATAGCTTGCAACTCTAGCTTTGTAACAAGACCTGGACGAGATTTCACATTCACAGTAACATTTTCCCTGCGTAGAGTTTCTTGTAGCCATTTCTTTACCAGTAAGGCCCCATCTTTTGTTCTTCTATCTAGTATAGCTTCCAACAACGGCATTCCACGAAAATTCTCAGAGGAGACAAAAGACCCAGTAAGTATCTCTATGTCAGAGTTACTAGGCTTGTCATGAATTTTCTGACTAGGACTAATCAAGCCTGAAATCTGAGAATCACAATTACCAGAATTCCACCCACACAAAAAAGCTTCAACACATTCTAAAAGCCGAGAATTGTCTAGTTGCCTATCTTCCTCATTAAGGATCTTTGCAAGTGGTATCTGAACATCTAAAGGAGCACGCTGCATGTTGGAAGAACCAAGTTTGAGTTGGTTTCCTGAGCCTTTACCTTGGGCATGGGAAGTTGTTCTATTTCTACGGGGCACAGAAGAAAACATACGATCAATAAGTGAGTCCCCATGACAGCAAGGAGTGAGGAGATCGAGTGTGCGATCAATAAGCAATAGCCCTGCTGATCGTTTTCGGCGGCCTACGTCATAAAGACTTGACATGTCTGTCAAAAATTTTCCAACAGTTTTTGATATATCCCCAAGGGAGAAAATTTCCATTTTCAAGTCCATCTACATCGTCAACAAAAGAATTGATGGTCAAAGTAACAGATTGGAGGAGAAACAACAAACAAAACAAAAGTTACTGTCATTGTAATGGAAAAATTAGCTATACTCTTAATACAACGAAAACCTTTTCCCCAGTAAGTGGAATTGGCTACATGGATCAAACAACACCATTTTGTTCTATCAAATATCAAATTTCAAAAAGGACATCTAGAGCATGGTCTATTTTAATGGGCAACACTATTAACAAGATAGTATTAATCAAGTAACTTTTTTTCAAAATGGCTTTCTGTGTACCCAAGTAAAAGATGGTATGATGCTGGTCTGCCGCAGCTCTATCACAAATCTTTATGATATAATGTACAAGATTGAAACAGAGAGACAGGCCAGACTTTTAGCAGGATTGTATACAGTATGTAATACAGGAATCCTGGGAAATAATAATAAAAAAAATCTGAAATCGAGTCGCCAGAAGTATGCACACGTTTCAGCAAAAGAATGCATGTCACTTGTTACCTTGGCCGCCAATTGGTAGAGAAAGTGTGCAGTAAGAGTTGCCCCTGGAGGTACATCATCAGCATCAGAAAGCACGCCAGTACTCAAGGGAGGCAAACCAGGACTAATGGAATCTTCATGTTCAGCTGATAAATATGCTTCAGCCACCAATCCTTCTGAAGGTAGAACAAATACTCTTGGTGAAATGGGGCAAAAAATCATAGGAAAATGATGAACAGAAACTGCCAATTTCAGCACTGCATCTTCAATGCAGTCTAATGGATTGTGTTCATAAAAATCTCTTCCACTTGAACTAGCTTCAAGATGAGGAACATCCTCTCTGGTAGAAGGAAACTGTGGACGTCCTCCATCTTCAAAGTTAAGTTTTGCCTGTCCAGATTTTGTTCCAGATTTCTTAATTAGTTCTTCATAATCTTGAACCAATAAGGATTCATATTCATGATATGCATCTGGTCCCAGAGGTGAATCAGGAAATGCTGAGTGAGCTATCTGCATTTTAACTAGCATTAGAAAATCCAAAACAAAAGGATAAAATGAAGGGAAATCTAGAAGGAAATAGGTATTGGAACAAAATTACTTTAAAATCACTACCACAATATCATATTTATATATAAAATATTTTCACCCATATATTGATCATTGCCGATAAATAATGACTTCATGTCTTTACTCTGTAAAAAGATAACCCCTATTATCCAGAGTGACATAATTTTAGGAGAACTGAAATTATTATTAATAATTAAATAAGCTACCTCAACTGCTTATGATCTTATTGTCATATTCAGATGACTTTTATATGTCTAATAGAACTAGAGACAGCCCAAACTATTATAAAATGGCTTGTCAATTCTGTTGCTACCGTAACAACAACAATTCTTTATTAAAAAAAAAAAAAAAAAAAAAACTATGAAACCAACTTTACTTCAAGCCAATTGCATATAAAATTAACCTTTTTTCTACAAAACACTTTGCTTTCATCAAGATGAATTAATACAATAATATGTACTAAGATTTGTAAATAGATAGCAGCCAAATTATTACAGCAGAAATTAAAAAATAAAAATAAAAATGTGACATTCAGATCCATAGGTAAAACCACATTTTTTCAGTAGTGAGGTAAAACCAACACAAAATTTACAAAACAAGGAACGGTAATGCCACAAAATATAAACCAAGCAAGGAAATTAAAAAGACATGAGACAAGCAGTAATCATAAATAAGCACCTCTGAGATAGATGTAAATATAATGCAATGATGAACAACTTGATGTGTGCTCAGGCAGCGTAAAATATACCGATGTGCATCACTTAGTAGACGCGATGTGATAACCACAAGCTTCCCCGCAGGATCAGAACGTGAGTTCCAATCAACAACCTAGACAAGGGACCATTAATAAAAGTAGATCATCATAAATGTTGCCTGCCTAAAAGTAATCATAGAATATCATATACAAACATATTTTGAACACACGGAATTCTGAACCAGCAGATGAAAAGCACTTATAAATATATCATGCCAACCGCACACCTGGATTTATACAGCATCAACTATAATTTTACTATGCAAAAGGATGGAGGGGCATTATCTGTAAGCATTAAAACTTTCAACTTTTGTAAGTTCAAAGAAGTGAATTTCAGGAGATTAAAATAATAGTGAAAAGAATAATGTCTTGTCTAATGAATGGGATCTGAAGAGGAAAGATAAAATATGACCTTCCATATTTTGGCATGAAGAAAGTTCACATCTTTTACAGAGACAAATAGCTATCATGCATCATACTCGGTCTATTCACTCACAGAACGAAAACACTACAGCCATACCAAGTGACTATATGTTAGCTATAATTTTGCAGTCTTAGAAGACTACATTTCACGTTATATGAAGGAATTACAATTTTTTATGAAATAGAAGAAAATATTAGTAAAAGAAAGTAGAGAATGTAATCTGGAGCAGTATAAGGAATCAAAATAGCTCAAAGCTTTAAACATGCAACAGAGCAATCCAATCTCCTTGTATATCATTAATAGAAAGACCCTCAAAGCAACCATGAAATGAGCACCCAAGAGAGGTCACAAATATGCTCTTATCCCATATCAGATGTAACGGTAAATAGACATCTTCAAAAATACAGGCATTTCTCTCCAAACAAATACACCATAGCCATTGAGCTGCCCAAGCAATGCTTCTGGACACCAAATTACCAAGGCTTGATCCACCCTTTAATCATGGGCTTCCAACAAACCTCCCAACTGATGAGATGGTCTCTGCTGCTTTGCTGAGCCATACGAACATAAGACCAAAGAAAGTACCTCAAAATTTTCTCCAACCTTTCAGTGACTCCCACAGGTATCAAAGAGAGGGAAAGGTAATGAAGGGGAATACTGGACAAACAGGTTTGAGTAAGAGTAATCCAACATCTCAAAGAGAATAGGCATGCTTCCAACTATCCAAGCACTTGGAGATCTTCAGACCACTGTATCCCAAAAAGACTTGCCAGTGGCATGCAGGAATTACAATATTGACAATAGGATATTGGCATACTCCTTATAACAAGGAGAAGTTCAAAGGATAATATAAAAATTCAAGTTGAGAAAGTCTCAGAAGATTTATTAGCCAACTCAGTGAGTATCAGTTATCTAATGATTACATAAAGGAATTCAGAATTTTTGGTTTAATAATATTTTCAGTTCCATATATAAAAATTTAAAGATTCAAACAAAAGTTCTAAACCTCACATATACTGATAATTACTACTAGATCAATTACAAATATACATTATCGGACTACTCTTGAACTTGACTGAAGCTTATATATGTCATCTATCTATTCACTGATATAACATATTTAGCAATTACTGGGCTTCAGACTTTGGCTAGAGGAAGTCTCCATAAAGTGCAAATCCGAGACTCTGATCACCAACAAATATCATTCCATATCATAGCATGTGATATAATCATTCAAAAACAGGAAAATAGTAATATCCTCAAATTTTTAATAAACAAATGCTAGCCTTTCAATGAAAATTAAATCTTGGTAGCTTACTGTAAGCACAGAAAGACAACTTTGGGGAAATATGAAACTACTACTTACCAAATCAAGTGCACACATGTTTTCCAAACTGCATATAGCTCGTGCTCCAAGATCTAGAAGTACAGGATACGCCCCGATAAATTGGAAACTCTCCGTAGATCCAGCATCTAAATAAACAATAGCACCTTCAATATGCTCTGATATCTGAAAAAGGCATAGCATGATTAACATTCATGAAATAGTCAAATTAAAAAGGATCGCATAGTTACAGCTGTAACAAGTATAAATAAGTAATATTCACAGGAAAAGATTCAAATTCACGGGTGCAGCATAAGATGCATAACTTCAACCATATTAGCCCCCCACTAAGTCAACATATGGATAGCTTTATTTAGTGTTTAAGAGAAGATAATTAAATAAAACTACGCGGTGACAAATACAAAAGATTGAGCTTAAAATTTAAGTGGGGGAAAAACGACCCTCTGTATGCAGTCATCAATAGAGCAAAGGATGCCAACAAGTTCAAGTTAATCAAATGAAAACAAAGTTTAATCACGTTATAGTATCTTTAAACCAAACAAAGAAATGCACATGAAGGAATAAAAATTTGATAAGAGGAAATCAATTTAAAAAATAGTAAGGATCTAGCAACAGTATGGGATGAATACCATTACAAAAACCGTTGAGTGCATTTAAGCATCTAATATCAATAAGCTGCCTGTTGCAATTCACAGTAATTTCCTTTATTTCTTTCATTCTTTTTTTATCTTTCCTTTGGTGATTGCTGACCACAACATTTGCAACCAAAAAACTACAGTAAGAAACCATTGTCAAAACACAATGGTAATGGAAATTAGCCTGAATTGTAACTGCAAGACCAATGCAAGTTCCGTAGTTTGATGCTAAATATGAAAGTATATATATATATATATATATATATATATATATATATATATATATATATAGACTTGGATGAAACACAACAGCAATGCATTGTAGGTGCTATCTTCCCTGGAGCTATACAAACATACCCAAGATCACCTCTAATAATCTCAATATACAGTTAGTTCTGCAAAGACTTCTTGCCTTTTTGAACTTCAAATTCTCACTAAGGTCCATCCAAACACCTCCAAAATTCACACCAGAACTCTTAAGGCCAAAAATAATTTCTTAAACCACATTAAGTAGGACCTGATATAGCTCTGATCATAAGCAAACCATGACTCTTCATCTAAAAATGGTTTCTTAAGTTTTAATATTGGTTTCCTGGGACACTAATATAGACCCAAGACTCATTCAATCACTCCCATTGTTGAATTTGGCCAGTAAAGTAGTAACTGAACATCGTGAAGTGAAGTATAGCTACCTTTCCAGTAATAACAATACATGCATCAAAGCCCTTATTTCAATATTCCTTTATAATACCTATATCCAATCGATTCTTAATTTTCAGTCCAAATATAAAACTAGCTTTAAATAGTTGAAGTTTAGTAAATATTCCCTAAATAAATAATTATCATGAAAAGAGAATATCAAAATTCTATTAATCATTCTGCGAAAG
Organism: Gastrolobium villosum; assembly: GCA_032173675.1. Lineage (NCBI taxonomy): Eukaryota > Viridiplantae > Streptophyta > Magnoliopsida > Fabales > Fabaceae > Gastrolobium > Gastrolobium villosum. The sequence goes on along the minus strand of JAVKPL010015377.1, from coordinate 37,158 downwards.
CAAAAACAGACATAATGTTGAACTTAAATTGAACATTCTAATTCAAAAGGCTTGGTTGTTAAGGTTTGAGGCCTTTTGGTACCTGTCTAATGGAATCGATGCAAGATTTGATAACATCAACCGAAGCCATTTCTTTTTCTCCTTTTCCGCTTCAGCGGAAAACAACAAACCGAGTGAGTTCCTTTGAACGCAAATCCAACACTCCGAGCATGCGAGCGTTATCGTATAATTGAGCTAAAATTTCATTCGTTCGCAACAAATCGAGTTTGGAACTGAGAGGAAACGGATTAGAAGTTCGTACTTCGGGGGGTTAGGATTTTAAAAGAGTTTTATATATTTTAAAAGATTTTTTTACAAAATTTTATAGAGGAATGATATTTTTACTACCAAAATTTTTTACTACTAACTTACTACCTATCTAATCACTATTGAATCAACGAGAGAATGTTACAAAGTTTTTGAAAAAAAAAATGTTGATCCAATGGCGATTAGATAGGTAGTGAGTTGGTGGTAGAAAATTTTGGTAGTAAAAATATCCCTACTCAGATTTATAAGGGTGGATTTCAAAGCAATTTAATAGAATTTATAACATTTAAAAAATTATATGAATATTCATTATTCAAGATTATAAAAGTCAATAAAAAATGCAATAATATTAAAAGAAATTAATATAATTTACTCGATTAGTAAAACATAATATAATTATTAACAGATAATTAACATCTTTAAGTAAGAGCTCTTCACGTATATAAAGTTATGCTAGTCTCCATTCATTAGCATTTTCTCATTTCTGTTATTGGGTTTGACCAATGCGTTGAAAATTATCTTTTTTTTTTCATTTGGTATCAGAGCTGTACATATATAATTATAAATTATAATTTTTTATGGGAAAAGTATCTCTCCAGTGACGTCGTTTTGGGTTATAAGATTAAAAAATTATAATGATAAAGACTAATATAACTCTGCAATATATTATAATTATAAAAATACCTTGATTTTCGTTCCAAAACGACATCGTTTTGGACTCACCGAAGATAACTTTATCTCCAGTGACTTGAGAGATCTTTTTCCTTTTTTTATTTATTAAAATAATTCTAAATTTGCATATAAAACCTAAAGTTCGTGAGAAAATTTCATTTGAAATTTTTTGCAATTAATCTTGGAAATCTTGGGATTTTTGTTCTACGTGATGAGAGTTTTATAACCATATGTCATATGCATATTTTCATTGAGTATTCTAAGAAAAATTCGAATATGAATTTTTGGATTTTATTTCATGAAAGTTCAGAAAATTACTTAAATTATTGTCAATCGATACATTGAAACCTTAAATTGCTTGGGGCTTTTTGAAAAACAAGTTTTATCTTCTATCGACACAAGATTGTTTGAGATCGTTTCCTTTAGCGAAGGAATTTCATTCATGAATATATTGTTACGAAATATAGGTTCATATTATGAAAATTTCAATACTTCTTTAAATTGATATTGTAAAATGAAAATTGGTTTGAGGGTTTTAGTTCTCCTCATATTTTTTCACTGTTTTATGTTATTTTTAATACAAAATAACACATTTTTGTGCAAAGAAAAATCGTGACTCATAGCTTGAATAATCATCTTTTAAACTTTCAAAAGCTCCCAAAAATTGCTAAAAAATCTACTATTTTTGAGATTGGTTATCTATGTAGCACCGATACCGACACGGGACACGTGACACGATACGACACGACACTCCGACACGTTAATTCTAAAAAATGTTACATTTCGACACGTTAGGACACGTTTTGATATTAAATAATATTTTTAATTTATGTAGTATATATAATATTTAATATTCAATAATTTAACAAAAAATGAAACTAAACTTATAATATTCATCAATTTTACAAAGAAACATAAAATATTCCAAATATTTATATTAAACTCAATAAAATGATAATCGTAATTCAACGAATCTAATAGTTGGAACTAAAAACTCAACGCAACCCAACCTTTGAACATTTTTTTTGAATTTCTATAACGCGTGTTAGAGTGTCGGGAGTGTCGGAGTGTTGGGGAGTGTCGGAGTGTCAGAGAGTGTCGGGAAGTGCCAGACACGACACGTCAGGATTTTTGAAGTGTCGGTGCTTTGTAGTTGGTTATATTATAATCTTGTTGGTTTGTTATTTTGTGTTGTTTTATGATGAAAATAGCTCAAAAATCTACTATTTTTTAGCTTTGAAGAAGCTCCCACGTCGGAACTTGGTTTCGAGCGGGTCAACCCACCAAGGAAGAGGAAGACACTGCAATAAAAAAATCTCAAAAATACATCCTATTTATAGTTCTCACTAAAAAATCTCATGAAATTCATATCAATACAAAATCTATTAAAATCGTCATATTTTTTAATACCACAAGATTATTTTTCCTATGTTTAAAATCCTAATTGAATACCAACAGATTAGAACGGACTTTAAAATAATCTTTTAAAATCTTAATCGAATACCACATGACTTTTTTCCATTCCTTTAAAATTCTAATTGAATACTAATATATTTTTTTGGACAAAAAATCCATTAAAATCCTTTAAAATTTGAATAAAATACAAAAAAAATACAAAAGAAAAAAAAATTGCGATTAGAGGCGGATCTTACACCCCCTTCTTCCATCTCTGTTTCAATTCCCTTCCCGTTTTCTTTATTTTTTTTTATTTCGATAATTTTGTAATTAAGGTATTTTTATGACAAAAATTTAAAATAATATTTTAATAAATAATTAAGGTAAGTTATATTTATAAATTCTTTTCCTATAACCTTATTTGTTATCCTTAGATTAAAATTAAATAAAACTCTCATCCAATATTATTTTTGTAATTATTAATTTATTTTGATGAAATTATAAAACTCTCCTAGAATCATTTATTCCCTTTATGGTATCATTTACCCCCATATGGTTTTTTTTTCATTTAGTCTATCTCCTAACTCTTTTGAAAATTAAATTAAATTGTCTACTTTATCCTTATAAAAAGAAGAAAAAAAATGTTTTTCACTTTAAATGACACAACTTTTTATCATTTTTAATGAAACTACGTCGTTTTGGTGTGTTTTTACATTCTGTCTCATCCACTTTCTTTTTCTTCCTAATTTTAATGATGTGTAATGAGTTATCAATTCTCTTGTTATACCATTCAATGAAGAATGTTGTATTATATGGAGCATTCTGTGTTGGTTTGAATCTATTTGTGTATAGTATCGTATATTTGTGTATCAAGTACTGCAGTACTGGATGCTAGTTTGCTACATTGTATCACAAACCATCCATGTACAGATATAGATGCATAAGCTGATACAGAAGTTCCATATTGTTATGCACATATGTTAATCATGCCAAAACACGAGGGCCAATTTGGTCCCTCTCAAATTACACGAGGGTCATTTTCGTCCCTGAGAAACTGCTCGGGGCCCTTATTGGTCCCTAACCACAGAAAAATAGGACATGAGGGATTGAAACACTTGCAGTCCGAGAATACAAAACAAAAGTGCATAACACATGACTTGGAGGTCCAAGAACTACACTTTCGTAACTCAGTTAAAAAACATAAAACAGAACAGCTGGAACGTAAGAGCTGGAACACTGCATTGCTGAAACATTCATCAACCCTATATGGGCAGAGAAAAATAGGCACATACTTATATGCTTTTGACCTGCAGTCCAAATCAACAAAACAGTCCAACTTGCTTCACAGAAGTGCATAACAGATGGTCATACAATTACATAAGTCATTTAAAAAACATAAAAATAGGACATGCTTGTATCAATTGCATCAACCCTGTCATGATAGAGAAATAGGCACATACATGTGCTGTCCACTTTGTTCAACCAGAAGACACAATCCCGTTACACATAATTGTCCTAGAACTAGAAACTAGTAGTGCATTACAAATAAAAGCCAACTGACAGGAATCAAAATTAAGGCCTATAAATACAATATGGCCATGCATAAAAAAATATACATTTAAACTATATAAGGCCTCCAAAAACATATGGACAGAATTTACAAAAAAATCACATTATATGCACTCCTTGTCAATTGGCTCATGCACTACTCCCTTGCTCTTCTACAACATCAGCTCATTTTCTTAAGGATGGCCTTGGTGGCCTGAAACCAGGTGTTGTCATGAAGTGCAAAAATCTGCTTCGTGTGCCACTGCTTGTTGCCTTCATTGTCTCTTCAGTCAACACTGCATTTGCTTCTTCTGGATTTGAAGGAGGTGGGCTGCCTCCTCTCAGGTTGCCTTCATATGGCTGAGAACTACCAACTGCTGAAGGGCCTCCTTGACTATGGGATTTCATCTACTGAGTTCGAGCCAATCCTCATAGATTGTGGTCTTGCTTGGCTGTTACCTTTTTTAGAAATTGGTGGTCCCTTACAACTCTTTGCATAGTGTCCAGTCTGACCACATTTAGGACACTTGGCTGCATATGTCCTTTTGACTTTCTTTGTACTGCTCCCTTGGTCTTCAGTTGGGTCCTTCTTGATCCCCCCATCCCAGAAGAAACACTCATCTTCTCCCACGCCCAGCAAATCCAGTAGATGTCTTCTACTGTCGCCGAGATTCAATCATTAACGTCCACAATTTTTTGGGGCTTATTTCATGTTTAGGGTCAGCTTCATCAATTTGGGGAGTTTTTGTCTGTTGAAGGTTCGATTCTGCATTTTGGGGGATTTTATTTTTTAGGGTTCATCATCAACCAAGAAACGACGACGTGCTCTACTTTCCAAAGCTCTGAACCCATATGCACAAAACGTCGTCGTTTGCTCATCCAAGGTGTCAACCGTCCAAGCCCCGTCATCACACTAACGTGCCACATGGGCACCGTTAGTTTGGCCGTGACGGAGGAGTTGACAGAAGGACTAACATGGCCCCTTTTTTGTAATTTTAGGGACCAATTTAGTCATTTTTTATTGTCAGAGACTAAAAAGAACTTCGTGGATATTGCCAGGGACCAAAAAGGGTGTTTACTCTTAAAAATATTAGTTATTCAAGGATGATAATCTAAATAAGTGAAAATGTAAAGAATGGATCAAAGACCAAAAGGACAAAAATCATAAGAGTATTTGATTGTTTATATGGAGATTCTATTATTTTTTCTTTACATTTATATTATGAGATTTGAATATTTAATTGGCTATATGACTTACTATGGACCACTATATGTATTAAATATAAATCATATTATATATATTAAAATTATTATTTAATATCAAAAAATATCCTAACATGTCGAAATATGACATTTTTTAAAATTGATGGGTCAGTGTGTCATGTCATGTCGTGTCATATAGTATGTCCTGTATCGGTGTCGGTGCAACATAGCTAGTAAATAACTAGGGATTCAAAATATGTCCAATTATAGAGGGAAATCAAAATATGATGAAGTTGTGACACAGGTCGCAGACAAATTATCCGGATGAAAATCTAAAGCCCACTCTTGCAAGCTCCGTCTTGAACTCCATGCCCATTTTGTAAAATTATTTGTCTCATGTGTTATATTATGTGTCAGTTGGTATAATTAATGAAAAGGGCATTATGGTAATTTTGACCATTAAGGGAAGTTACTTAAAAATAACTGTGATAGGTCAGTTATATCACAGTTATATGGTCAGTTTTCTGATAAAGGGGTCTGACAGAAACAAAGTTCCTTCTGAGTCTGCCTAGAAAAGTTGTATCCAATCCCTATTAAGAAGATACAAGAACAGATAAAGGTTAAGGCTTAGAGAAAGACATTCCACCATCAAAGTTCTCCGCATTAATGGAAAAAGGTACACTTATGTGAAACTCATGAATTCTAAAGATCTTTTCATGTTCTTGGTATGGCTTGTTGTTGAACATGAATCACTGATTAATGCTTACATGTGGTATTAGAGCATGTGTTTAAGAATTTATGTTTTTCCATAAATAATTATGAATAAATTCATGATTCATGAAAAGTTAGGGTTTTCAAAATAAATATATTAAAGTTACTTCTCAATTTTTTTTTTTCAACCGAGAAAAATCGATTTATCAATATCACAGTTCCTCGATTTTGATTTGAATGCCTTTTCGGTTTGTATGAATTATTTTATAATGGAGAACAAGTTTGCTTCTTGGTTTTTTGTGTAAAGCATTTGAAGCAAATTTTGATTTGAATTTGTTAATGGACAAAGAAAGCATATTGACAATGAATTACAATATGCATAACTTGATGTTGTTTACAGTACATCCATTCTCGGTTTTTTGCATTCACGTTGGTTTTGAATAGATATATATATATATATATATATATATATATATATATATATATATATATATATATATATATATATATATATATATATATAAGAATCACTTCTCGATTTTCGTGATTAAAGAATTCCATTTGTATTGCTTCCTGATAATGGCTTTTCAATGTAGAGAATTAATTCTCGTTTTCCGTGTTGTTTATTGAAAAGTATTTGCCTAAGCAAATTTCTTGAATTGACTTTGAGAAAGTTCACGTTCATACATTCAATGCATATTATTGAATGAAATATTGAATGATACGCACAGTATGTTATTTTTTTTAATGCCATTCGGTTTTCGAGTTTGCACCGTAATATCACTGGTTAATTTTTGGTGGCCATTTTGCTAAACTGTGAATGATTATGTGATGTGGTTGGATTAAAATTAAATGTGAAAATTTAATACTATTATTATTTATGAAATATTAAAGTTTTGGAATTAATTATGGTAGATTTGTTAGTCACCAAAGTGGCCAAACCTTGAAGAATTGTTTTAATTTCAAATATTATGAATTTTATTTCAATTACCATGATTGTGATGCTATGAATAGTATGATATAATTTTTTGGTTGTGGTATATTGAAGTTCATTATTATAGAACAGTTGGGGATCAACCCAAAGGTTGATTATTTGTTTTATAAAATGAACATGGATGTTGGTATTGTTGGCATATTTCCTCACATTTGGACATCCAAAGATGACAAATATTTATGATAGGGGTATGCATCATTGCCAAATTATGTGAAATTTATATAGTATCATTATAGTTAATGTTGTATGTTAATGGATCCCCGAAGGTGAACATTGATATGCATTGAAGTTAGTATATTTGAATCTGTGAAGTATGTTAGTATGTGGCATGTATGACTTAAAGCATTAATGTTTAAATGTTATTCCTTGCGGTACCTGTTGCCACACATTCCATGTTCTCAACTGTTGCAGTTTGTAATGGGCTGAACTTCTCTGAATGGAAAGAGCAAATCCAATTTTACCTTGGGGTAATGGATATGGATATGGCTCTCAAAGAAGAGGAACCTGGTGCTATTACTCCTGAAAGCACTGAGGATGAAAGGAACCATTTTAAGAACTGGGAAAGATCCAATAGATTAAGTTTGATGTACATGAAAATGAGCATAACAAGCAACATTAAGTCAGCTCTTCCACAAACTGAAAGTGCCATCGAAATGATGAAACTTGTGGAAGAGCGCTCCCAAACTGCTGATAAGTAGCTTGCTGGGAAACTTATGAATACACTGACCACCATGAAGTTTGATGGTTCGCGTACTATGCATGAGCATGTTATTGAAATGACAAGCATTGCGGCAAAATTAAAAGCATTGGGAATGGTTGTGGATGAGAATTTCCTGGTGCAGTTCGTATTGAACTCATTACCGTCTGAGTATGGTCATTTCCAAATGAACTATAACACCATGAAAGACAAATGGAATGTGCAGGAATTGCACAGTATGCTAGTTCAGGAGGAAACCAGACTCAAGAATCAGGGAGCTCATTCCATAAATTATGTAAAGTATCAAGGAGCTGAAAAGAATAAAGGTAAGAAGCATGAGAAGAAAGGAGGAGGAGGAGGACTCCTTAAAGTTGATGAGGCCTCTTCTTCTAAAATCCACAAAAAGGAAAGTAATGCATAGATGAGGTGTCATTTCTGTAAAAAGGAAGGGCATTTCAAAAAGGATTGCCTGAAACGTAAGGCTTGGTTCGAAAAGAAAGGTAAGCCTAGTGCTTATGTATGTTATGAATCAAACCTGGCTGAAGTTCCTTATAATACTTGGTGGATTGATTCTGGTTGTACTACTCATGTTTGTAATACAATGCAGGGATTCCTTATGACCCAAACCACAAGGCCAAATGAAAAGTTTGTCTTTATGGGCAATAGAGTGAAAGTTCCGGTGGAAGCTGCTGGGACTTACCGTTTAATTCTCGACAGTGGATATCATTTGGATTTATGTGAAACTCTTTATGTACCTAGTATATCTAGGAATTTAGTTTCAATTTCCAAACTTGATGTTGCTGGATACTCTTTTAAATTTGGTAGTGGTAGTTTCAGTTTGTACAAGCACAATCATTTGATTGGTAATGGTACTTTATGTGATGGATTATATAAATTATGTCTTGATAATCTTTATGCTGAAACGCTTATGACTCTGCATCATAATGTTGGTACTAAACGTAGCTTAATTAATGAGTGTTCCGCTTACTTGTGGCACAAACGTTTGGGACACATTTCCAAAGAAAGGATGAAAAGATTGGTAAATAATGAAATCCTTCCGGGTTTAGACTTTACTGATTTAAATGTTTGTGTGGATTGTATTAAAGGAAAACAAACAAAACACACAAAGAAAACAGCCACAAGGAGCACACAGCTTCTTGAAATTATACACACTGATGTATGTGATCCGTTTGATGTTAATGCCTTCAATAAAGAAAAATATTTTCACTTTCATTGATGATTATTCACGTTATGGTTATGTATCTTTGCTGCATGATAAGTCTCAAGCTGCAAATGCTTTGGAGATTTATATTAATGAAGTTGAAAGACAATTAGACAGAAAGGTGAAGATTGTCAGGTCTGATAGGGGTGGTGAATATTATGGAAGGTATGATGAAAGTGGACAACATCCGGGCCCATTTGCTAAATTTCTGGAAAAGCGTGGTATTTGTGCTCAATACACAATGCCCGGTACACCGCAACAGAATGGTGTATCTGAAAGGCGTAATAGGACCTTACTGGATATGGTTAGGAGTATGTTAAGTAATTCTTCTTTACCCGTTTCATTGTGGACTTATGCTCTAAAAACTGTCATGTATGTATTGAATAGGGTTCCTAGTAAGTCAGTTCCAAAGACTCCTTTTGAACTTTGGACTGGAAGGAAACCTAGTATAAGACACCTGCATGTTTGGGGTTGTCAGGCAGAAATTAGATACTACAATCCGCAAGAAAAGAAACTGGATGCAAGGACAATCAGTGGTTATTTCATTGGTTATCCAGATAAATTGAAAGGGTATAGATTTTACTTTCCTTATCATACTACAAGGATTATTGAATCTGGAAATACAAGGTTCATTGAGAATGGTGAAGTTAGTGGGAGTGAAACACCACGTAAAGTGGATATTCATGAAGTGAGAATACAAGTTCCATTGACTTGTAGCTCTAGTAAAGTTATTGTTCCTTATGCTATTGAACCAATCAATAATAATGAAGGACAAGTTAATGATCCCACTACTCATGAAGAAATCATTGTTGGTGAACCGAATGAACCCATAGTAGAAGAACCACAACAAATAGCATTAAGAAGATCTCAAAGAGAAAGGAGACCTGCTATTTCTAATGATTATGTGGTATATCTACAAGAGTCTGAATTTGACATGGGTATTCAGGATGATCCAGTAATGTTTTCACAAGCCATGAATGGTGAAAATGGTGATAAGTGGTTAGATGCTATGAAAGATGAGTTGAAATATATGGAACAGAACAAGGTTTGGGATCTTGTTGAGTTACCAGATGGGTGCAAGAGAGTTGGTTGTAAATGGGTCTTTAAGACCAAACGTGACTCTCATGGTAACTTAGAACGTTACAAGGCCAGACTTGTTGCAAAGGGATTCACTCAGAAAGATGACATTGACTATAAAGAAACTTTTTCACCAGTTTCAAAGAAGGATTCTTTAAGAATTATTATGGCATTGGTGGCTCATTATGATCTAGAGTTACACCAAATGGACGTGAAAACTGCCTTTTTAAATGGAAATTTAGATGATGATGTGTACTTGGACCAATCAATGGGGTTCATAGAAAAGGGTAAAGAGCACATGGTGTGCAAACTTAAGAAGTCAATATACGGACTTAAACAAGCTTCACGACAATGGTGTCTTAAGTTTAATTATACTGTTGTTTCCTTTGGATTTAAAGAAAACATCGTTGATTGATGTATATATCTGAAGATCAGTGGGAGCAAGTTTATATTATTGATTCTGTATGTTGATGATATTTTGCTGGCAACTAATGATCTTGGTCTTTTAAATGAGACTAAGAAGTTTCTCTTTAGTAACTTTGAAATGAAAGATATGGGTGAGGCAGCTTATGTGATAGGAATAGAAATATTCCGTGATAGATCACAAGGACTGTTAGGTTTGTCTCAGAAATCATATATTAATAGAGTTCTAGAGAGATTCAGAATGGAAAACTGCTCATCATCTCCAGTTACAATTCATAAATGAGATAAGTTTAGTCTCATGCAATGTCCTAAAAGTGAATTGGAACGAAAAGAAATGGATGCAATTCCGTATGCATCATTAGTTGGGAGTTTAATGTATGCTCAGACTTGTACGAGACCAGATATTAGCTTTGCAGTTGGGATGTTGGGTAGATACCAAAGTAATCCCGGTATGGATCATTGGAAAGCTGCAAAGAAAGTTCTGAGATATTTGCAAGGAACTAAATGTCACATGCTTACTTATAGAAGGTCTACATGTGGTTACCTGTATCTTTTAGCTGAAGGACCTATATCATGGAAAAGTGCGAAGCAGACTGTAATAGTTGCGTCCACTATGGAAGCTGAATTTGTGGCATGCTTTGAAGCCACAATTCAGGCTAAATGGCTACGGAACTTTATTTCAGGGCTTGGATTGGTCGACAATATTGAAAAGCCGCTGAAAATTTATTGTGATAATTCCGCAGCAGTCTTCTTTTCTAAAAATGACAAGTATTCCAAAGGTGCTAAACATATGGAATTAAAGTACTTTGCCGTTAAAGAAGAGGTTCAGAAACATAGAGTGTCTATAGAGTATACTAGCACTGATCTTATGATAGTTGATCCCTTGACGAAGGGATTACCGCCCAAGACATTTACTGGTCATGTATGTAGAATGGACATTATGTCAGCTAATGAATGATGACAATTATTGTTATGTATTAAGTATTGACACTCTGAGCTCACTGATGAATATATGTTTCTGATTTTACCTTGTTTTCAATTTATGAATGCATGCAAGTTTATGTAATGATATTGAAAATGTTTATGGTCCATTATGAAGACATTATTGTTGGACATAATGTGTACTTCCTATTAAAGTGTCATGTTAGGAAGAACAGTCAATATAGTGGTACATGGAAGGGACTATGCCGACTTGATAGCATACAACCGCCATGACTCTTGTTGATTTTATTTCTAATAATGAATTATGATGAGGTCAATGTATAGAACCTTTAGCCTAGTAAATGTGCATTATAATGAATGTTGATTAAATCATGAAGGGACACCTCATGACATGAGCCAAGTGGGAGAATGTAAAATTATTTGTCCCATGTGTTATATTATGTGTCAGTTGGTTTAATTAATGAAAAGTGCATTATGGTAATTTTGACCATTAAGGGAAGTTACTTAAAAATAACTGTGATAGGTCAGTTATATCACAGTTATATAGTCAGTTTTCTGATAAAGGGGTCTGACAGAAACAAAGTTCCTTCTGAGTCTGCCTAAAAAAAGTTGTATCCAATCCCTATTAAGAAGATACAAGAACAGATAAAGGTTAAGGCTCAGAGAAAGACATTCCACCGTCAAAGTTCTTCCGCATTAATGGAGAAAGGTACACTTATGTGAAACTCATGAATTCTAAAGATCTTTTCATGTTCTTGGTATGGTTTGTTGTTGAACATGAATCACTGATTAATGCTTACACATTTTTCATATGCCCGCAGCGTTTGGTACAGGTGAGTTTTTTTTTTTTTACTTGGGAATCACGATTATTAGGAATATAGTAGGAAAGTTAGTTTTTTGGGAACGTTAATAAAAATGTTTGGTAAGCAAAAAAATTACAGGGAATACTGGGTAAAGATTATTGATTGTATGTTTGGTTAATTGTGAAATATTACTAGAATATTGGGTTATTTTTGTAAAATAACCCCTCAGTATTTTTTACTTTTGCACGATTTGCATTGATCTGGGTTTGGTACATCGACCTTCGGTGAAAGTGGAATTTTTAGCGCCCGAAGTTTTCTTCAACATCTCTCCAAACACTTCATACATTGCCTCTGGCTCAGATCTCATGAGCAGAGTTTTTATTTCAAACATTGTCTATATGATACACTTGGTTATGTTTCGGATGAAAATGAATTGAGACGAGAGGGAACAAGAAAGAGCAGTTGCGCACACTGTTCATAGTGAGAAGGACAACAAGGACGAAGCCATAACATTGACAACGGGTTCAGGTCTATGTCTTCGTATTTGTTTTTAACGTGGCCTTTCTGATCAATTTGCTCTCTGTTATGTGCATTGTATATTTCTCGTGTTGGTTCCCTATACATTCATGTGGAATTGTTGAGGTCGGGATCCCTTCAAGTCTTATATTTTTTTTATGTTTTTCATATGTGGCGCATTGTTTCAGCTGCACCATTCGTTAGTATGCCCCATGTCATGTAAAAATTGATTTGGTCTTAGATTTATGAGACGGGTTTACTACCTGGTTTCTGTGTGAGATTAAAGGGTTAATTCCTCAAGGGATTGAGAATTAACTATTGATACCTTTATCTGATAATTATCTAATTTCACGATTTATATATTAAAATTTAACTTAATCCAGAGTAAAAGGTGGGGATCATCGGTGAGTGTTCTCTAACTGCAGCGTTTTTCTCACATATTCAAACCCTTATTTTATTGGATTCTTTATTTTTCAAAAAGAACAAAAACACGTCTTTTTATTTTACAAATCAAATTCCCACACAATCCTGACATTCGTGTCAAAAACATCTTGAAATATTTAATCTTAAAAGGATAGTTTAATTGATTTGGACACACTCTCTGTGGATACGAACTTGACTTATCATTGTATTACTTGCGCGATTCGGTACACTTGCCGATTCACGTTAAGTTTTTGGCGCCGTTGCCGGGGAGTGTTTTTCTTAAATCAATTAATCTTGATTTTAAAGATTAAATTGTTTTTATTTTATTTTATTTTATTTTTGTTTTGAATCTGTGCTACTAATCTTTTCTCTGAAGTTGTATGCAAAGCAGTGCTTTTCTAAGGAGAAGCGAACGAATTGCTCAAAGAGAGAAGGAAAGAAAAAGGACACAGACAACTCCCATTCCAGTAGCTGAAACCCTAGAGATGGCTGCTCCTAATCAGAATGCTGATCCTAGGATGAACACCATCCTCACGCCTATCTTTAACAGGCCCAATGCTGGAATTGTTCCACCAGAACTTGGGAACAATCAATGGGAGCTCAAGTCCAACATCATCCAGTTGGCCGAGAGAGAAAAGTATGGAGGAGAGGACAATGAAGATCCTCACAGATTCGTTGACAGATTTTTACGAATCTGTGACTCTACAAAGCCTCCACATGTTTCTGATGATGCAATACGATTAAGACTTTTTCCCTTTTCTGTTAAGGGAAAAGCTCTTGATTGGATGGGAAGACAACCTGCTGATAGCATCATTTCTTGGGAAAACTTGTCCGAAAAATTCTTTGCAGAATTCTTCCCCATGGAGAAATACAACAACATGGTGAATGATATCACCTCCTTCAAACAACAATTTGGAGAGACCATCTGCGCTTCTTGGAATAGATTCAAGGCCCTCATGAGAAAGGTTCCTCATTATAACCTTTCTCAAGGGGACCAAGTGAGAATCTTTTTCAATGGTTGTCTACCGGAGACGAAACTGGTCATTAATACTGCAGCAGGCGGTTCTTTGGGTGATAAGCTAGCTTCAGAGTCATATCATCTGATTGACAAGTTAGCTAAGAATGAGAATGAAACATCTACAAGGACAGGAAGAAGGGAAGCAGTGTCACTCAATGATAATAATGCAATGCTGACAGAGCAAAAGTTGTTATCACAACAAATGTCTAATCTGAATGCAAAGTTTGAGAGGATGCAGCTTTCTAAAGTTCAAGCAAGTGCAGTTGTTCTTGACTGTGAATATTGTCATGAAGATCATGACACCAATGCTTGTCCTACATTGATGTCTTCAGATTCTGCTCAACAGGTGCAGGTAAATGGCATATGGTATGATCAGCGCCCTAATCAACAAAATTTCTCAAGGAATTAGAATAATTCTGCTGGCGGTAATAGTTACCAAAGGAAGAGTTATCAAGGTACTGGTTTAGATATGACATCTGACAACTATCTAAAACCACCACCTATTCCAAAAAGAGAGCCTTCCGACCTGGAGCGTTTAGTAGGAACATTAGCCCAAAGTACTAACGCTTTCATGGAAGAGAGTAAGGCTAATCAAAGAAGTACCAATGCTTTCATTGAGGAAAGTAGAGCTGAGTCCAGGAATACTAAAGCTTCAATCAAGAACCTGGAATATCAGGTTGGTCAACTTGCCCAACAGTTATCGGATAGAACTCCAGGTACCTTTCCTGGTAACCCTACTACCAATCCCAAGGAAAATTGTATGGCAGTTATAACTAGAAGTGAGAAAGTGGTATCATCCCCACCAAAACCTATAGAAGAGGAAGAGAAGGTTGAACAGGAGGAGAAATCTGAAAAAGAAACTGAAAAGTCTCCTGAAATATTGAAACCGGCTGATGATGTGAAGGAGCCAGCTACTCTTCCAAAAGAAAAATTTGAACTTAGTGAAGAGTATCTTATGAAAATGGCACCTTATCCTGGAAGGTTGAAGCCAGAATTGAAAGCAAAAAGTTATGATAGATTTCTTGATCTTTTCAAGAAATTGCATGTGAACATCCCGTTTGCTGAAGCATTGGCTAATATGCCAAACTATGCAAAATTCATGAAAGATCTCCTTTCCAGGAAGCATAAGCTACAAGAGTGTCAAACAGTTGCACTTACTGAGAAGTGCAGTGCTATTATCACTAGGAAGTTTCCTCCTAAACTTCGTGATCCTGGAAGCTTCAACATTGAAATTGAAATTGGAGATACAAAGATTGGCCAAGCTTTGTGTGATTTAGGGGCGAGCATTAATCTGATGCCCTTATCTGTCTGTAAAGCCTTGGGGATTACTGAATTGAAGCCTACTTTGGTTTCTCTTTAGCTTGCTGATAGATCCTTAAGGAAGCCAAGTGGTATAGTCGAAGATGTCCTTGTAAAAATTGACAAGTTCATCTTTCCGGCTGATTTTATTGTGCTTGATATGGAGGTAGAAAATGAAATGCCTCTCATATTGGGTAGACCTTTCCTAGCCACAGCCCGTGCAATGATTGATGTTGAAAACGGGAAGCTTGAACTAAGGATGAATGATGAGACCGTTACCATCAATGTCTTTGATTCTTTAAAACATTCTTCTCACAAAGATGATTGTTTTAGTCTGGAAATCTTAAAGGAAAAGCAAAGTTTAGCGGTTGAAGTTTCTAGAAAAGCAGATAATGAAAATGGTGCCACGAAGGTGGAGTTGAAGGAGTCTCCTAAAACTTTAAGAGATATCTTCTTGTGTAACAAGGTAGTGACTGAAGCACTGAAGGAAGAAAAGACTGAATTGAAAGACAAAGATCCCTCTGCTCATAACAATAAAATTCTAAATGAGGATGATGGCAAACATGAGAAGAAACCCCAAGGGAGGAGTCATCCTACAATGAAGAAGGTAGTGAGAAAGGAGGTGATCAAACTCTTTAATAAGAATTGGAAGAGACACCAGAAGCTAAAATTTGACAAGAGACATAGAGATTCTATCTCTCAGAAGAATCAAAGCTTCAAAGAGTTTCTAACATGGCTCCATGGTTTGGGCCAAATCTGGGAATGGTGGCTCCAAACACCAAGGCAGCCAATACCACCAGATCCTCCATTTGCTGAGTCATCCCACGCTGCTGAGTGGGATGACATGGAGGTTTGACTTTATCTCCTTGCTGACGGAGATTTTGTACATTAGTTTATTTTTCTGTTTTGTATTTTAGTTAGTATATTTTTCTCTGATGTTTTAATGTGCGCATTATAGTCTCTTCTATATGCCACTGTTTGTTCCATTGTGCAGGTTTTCCTTCTTGTGGTTTAATTATCGCTGAGGACAGCAATGCTCTAAATCTGGGAATAGTGGGCTTGTGCCTTAGAACTGCAATTCTTCTATCAGGGGAGATATCCCAACTCTTTTAATTTTCTTAGTATTTTTATAGTTATTTTGTGTGCTATATCATTAAAAAAAAAAAAATTGGAGAAGAAAAGAGAAAAATCCAGTGAGTCTACGCTTGAAGCGTAGAACTCTACGCTTCAAGCGTAGAGCAGATCAAAAGGAACAGTGGGTCTACGCTCCAAGCGTAGAACCCTACGCTTCGAGCGTAGAAAATGTGAGTAAACAGAGGCTGAGCGCTCCAAGCGTAGGAACCTACGCTATCAGCGCAGGAAATTTAAGAGGTCAGTAGTCCTACGCTTCAAGCGTAAAACCCTACGCTTGAAGCTTGGGAATGGAATTCGGAAGGTCAGAGGCAGAGGGTCTACGCTTCAAGCGTAGAACAGGGAAAAAAAATTCTGAATCAAGGGAGATTTCTAAACCTATCTGTCTTAATTTCTTTTGTTATTTCTGTTTTGATATTCTCTGAGCAACATACCTGGATTTCTGTTATCTGTGTTAGCTACTCACGCAATAAGATGATTTAATCTTAGAGAGCATATAGGATACTGTGTGAGAAGTCATAATGAATAAATGTATGAGTAATGCATTGAAGAATAAGTTGATTGAATTCTTTGTTGAGAGTTACAGTTGATATGGGATGATAAAGGGAATTTAGATTCTAGTTTGATTGCACAGCCGTGAGGTTTGAGCCTATACAGTAAATTTTCTTTATAGAGAGACCTCATTGTGATAATATTCTAGAACTTGATCTGTTTCTCTGTAATGCATGCATGATCTGAAATGATAAAGGCAATTCTTTCTTGTTAACTACTTGGCCAAATAACTGTCCTAAAAAATAAAATAAAAATAAAAATAAAAATAAAAAAAAAATTCCCATTTGCTAGCCCCTTTGAGCCTTAGCGTATTGTTTTCAACCATGAGACACTTGACTTCTTTTTGACATACCTTGAATGAGATTGAAGCACTGATTATAGAAAATTCAAGGAAAAAGTTCACAGAAGTTAAAGTGATGGCAAAAACAAAAGCTGAGACCATAGAGAAAAAGAACAAAATGAAAAGTTGCATAGCAACGGAAAAAGCATGAAAAGGTCAAGAAAAGAAGACAACAAAGAGAAGGGAGAGTATGAATAGAAAGGAAAAGAGTAATTGTGTTTGAGCGTGAACAACTAGTTGTGTTTCAATCTCATATACAGTAAAAATTAGTCACTTTCCCAAATATTCTTACCTTAGCCTAAGCCAAGTTACAACCTTGCAAAGACCTTTAGATCTAATTATGCATGTGTTACATATTCCTCATTCTTGGGAACTTGAGAATAGGATCAAGCCTATGGTAGTCTTATTGCACTGATGGATTGAGAGTTTAAACCCAATATACAAGAGTGAAAAGTGCAGTGATTATCTTCGTAAGGAGTGATCAAGCTAGATTCTAATTCCTTATGCAGAAATTGATTACTGAAATTCTCAACTTTGAATTCATTCACGCATAGCATTATGACTTTGAATCTCTTCAATGTAGGAAAATGCATTAGTGACATACATTCTTCTCACAGGTCTTATCATTGCTGCCTAATGTTTGATCTTATTTATTGCTGGGGACAACAATATCTAAATCTGGGACAGCTAATCTGCATTATAGTCTCTTCATTTTTGTTTTCATCATTGTGGGTGTTGGGAAAAAATTCACGACTATGAATGAAAGGCTTTTGATTGCAGTTTTAGTGGAATGTATAACATCTCGTATTTCTTAAACATATAATTATATATTAAAATGTGGATTAAATGGTAGGATTAGTGAAAATCCTGAACTCCGGGTCAAAACACATAAGAAAGATAAAATGGTAATTTGCCAAACATGTAACCCTAGGAAAGGAAAGTTGAGTAAGAGGTCTCAAATGGGAAAAATAACCTTGGAAATGGATTCAGAACAAAAAATTGAGTGATTAGGCAAATTTCTGAAAATTTGATGAATAGTATTTTTATCTGGTAAAAATATTGCGGTACAATTGCATCGTAAAGCGTGGCAAATGAATTTTGAGCTCTAGGTTTGGATATAAGTTATAAATGGTACATAGGACTATGAAATATTATTTTTGGTGGAAATTGATGGAAGTTAGAGTGTTTGGGGAAGCGTGCCCACAGCGCGCTAGCAGCTTAAAACTGTGATTTCTCCGAACGACCGGAAAACTCCGGATTCATCTGATCAACGACAATTAAAGGACAATGGTTAATGTTAAAAATTGGAGTTTCTAAATAGTGTAGGAATTCATGGACGTTTAGTAGATTAAGTGGGGATTTGGATTAATTTGAATCGCGCGATGTGGCGATGGGACCCACCCCACTTAAGTGACCTTAAAACACATGTGCAAGTGCACTATTCGTCATCCTCTTCACCCTTTTCTCTCTCCAAACCCGAGCTCCCCTCATTATTATGCAAGTTTTTGCTCAAAACTTCTCCTCTTCCAAACTCACTCAAATCTCACTCAAAATCAACAAAGTCCTGCATCAAACTTTTAAGTAAAAGACCTTCTAAACACAATCATGATAGTTTTACGGCTTGAAACTCAATGATTTGGGAGAAAAAGCACAACCATGTATGAGGCCAAGTGAGAGATTTTGAAGTTCTTGGAGTTGATTGATTCTCCAATGCTTTGTTATGGTGTGAAGGAGTCCGAGACCTTGATGTGAGTAAGTTTCAACACATTTCATTGGTTGATTCATTATATTTGATTTTGAGAACCTAAAGCTATTGTGCATGGATTGATGTAGTTAGAGAGCTCAAATTGAAAATGTGTATTAGATAAAAGTGGCTTAGAATGATGTTTTATGGTGATTAAACTCATAAAAATTATTGAGGAATTGATTGGTAACTTAGGCAAATTTTGATGTGGAAATTCAATACTTTGTGAATTGGTATGATTGTAGGATTGTATAATTGAGTTGTGGAGTATCTGTATGAGTTAATTATAGGATTGTATGATGTGTGGAAGTGTTGAAATGAGTTAGAAATCCTTTGGTATCCATGCATGTATAATTCGACCATTTGAGGGCATATAGGTATAGTTTAAGGTTTAGGGAATAATAGTTTCACAGTTTTTCCATTCCAAAAGGAGTTAGTTGATGATTAAAGTCATAGCTGAAAATATAACAAAGTCTTGCCAACTTGAGATTCCATGAACCCAAGATACAAGTTGACTAAGACGATTAGGTAGAAGAGAAGTTACAGACTCAAAATACAATAATAAAAAAAAACAAGACTCGATGGAATACTAACAAAATGTAGCAGGTGGCGATTTTCATACAAAGGGGAACTAAGGAAAAGAGTAGGAAGTCATCCCTTGAAACTTGATCTAAAAAAAAAATAAAAAAAATAAAAGTGGTTGGTCAAGTGAAAGATGTCTTTGTCTTCATTTAATATTCTATTTATAGGCTAAAGAGGTAATGACATTCTTATGATTAGTCTCGATCGTTCCGTGAGCCATAAGATTGAGGGCTTGCCCTCTTTTCTTGATCAGACATATGCAATTGATCGGGTACAAATTAGGGCTAAGTTGTCTTGTGTTGTTGCCTTTCCAGGGAAGATCTTCTGACATTTGTAGGTGTTCAGCATGTTTGTCCGTATATCTGTCCTTGTGTGTGCTGGTCGGCTCTACAACGTATGTCTATGCCTGTTTTTGTTATGTACGTTTTGTCCTGACATGCTTTTTCAGAGTTGACTGCAGAAAGTAAAAGCAATTGTGATCATAAGTTAAAGTAAATGAATACTCATTTTTATTTTTATTTCTTTTCTTTTCTCTTTTTTACACGTTAGTGATCATTCCCGTCCACTTTTCAGCTTTTATTGTATTAACTATATTTATAAACAAGAATAAGCATATGGTTGGGCGGAACGATGGTCGTTCTGCGATGAAAAATAGGTCTAATGTGAACGAAATTTTTGTCTCGTCATATTTAGTCTTAAGTAAACTACTACAGTTAATTCATGGATCTAAGAAGTCAGAAATGCTCGAACTTTAAAAGCGGGAATTAATAGTTCGTTTTCTTTGAAGTTTATCTTTTCTTTTTATTCGTTCCCTTTATTTCTTATAGGTTGCTTATTCCATAATAATCTAATGATGTTAATCATATCCAGGTGAAATACTAAAATTAGATCCCAGTTACATGCCTCCACCTAGTTTCAAACTATTGTTAAAAGAGGTAGTGTTCCTTTGCCTGTAAGTTTTGATTCTAAATTTTTGCTAGATCTAATTCTTTACCATTTAAATTTTGTTGTTAACCTGTTACATTTATGAGGAATAAATATACATTTCTTGGATTTACAGTTCGACTTCATTTTTTGTGCATCTAGCATATTTTGCACAATTTCCTTCTTATTATTGATGAATAATGATATATTTAGTATTTTTGCGCCTTGTCAAATCCATATCATCATTACTGATAGCTTGGTAGAGCAAAAATGCAAAAGGAGCTAACCTAACTTTGGCATTCCTTTGTTGTAATTTAATTTGAAGAATGATCTGTTATAGTTTTTCAAAAATTGAAATATCTTCAATTTAGCCAAACCTTAAGTTCTGGAACACAATGAAAATTCTTACATGCAATACCATCATTACAGGTCCAAGAATATCCTGGATACAATTTTATTTGTCTAATATGTGGGCTTGAAGGTGATAACCAAAAGCAAGTAGAAAATGTAACGCCCGGCCGCTTCAAGAATTAACGACTATTCACATATACCAACATGAGACTTTTCAGTGTGCTTTTTCCTCACTCGCACACTTCATAGGAAAACTTCCCAGGAGGTCACCCATCCCAGAATTGCACCAAGTCAAGCACGCTTAACTGTGGAGTTCTTCCGATCCGGGCTACCAAAAAGAAGATGCATCTTGTTAGTATAGGTAGTACCAATTAATTCTTATAAGCTATTCCAAACTGTGCAGTCTCACATCTGTACAGTCTTTGGAATCCCTCTCTTTCGGGTGTCGATTTGATTCATTCATGCATGTAACCCCCACGCTGGAAGCCTATCAGGAGCCGCTCCTTGTCCATCCCCTTTCGCACCGGCGATCACTCCTCGCCCTCGTCAGCGCTCGGGATGTTACATGCCCACCAGCTTCCGCCTGGTTCGTCCTCAAACCACACCGTACTGGAAGAGAGGCCTGCTCTGATACCACTTGTAACGCCCGGCCGCTTCAAGAATCAACGACTATTCCCATATACTAACACGAGACTTTTCCGTGTGCTTTTTCCTCACTCGCATACTTCCTAGGAAAATTTCCCATGAGGTCACTCATCCCAGAATTGCACCAAGTCAAGCACGCTTAACTGTGGAGTTCTTCCGATCCGGGCTACCGAAAAGAAGATGCATCTTGTTAGTATAGGTAGTACCAATTAATTCTTATAAGCTATTCCAAACTATGCAGTCTCACATCTGTACAGTCTTTGGAATCTCTCTCTTTCGGGTGTCGATTCGATTCATCCATGCATGTAACCCCACGCTGGAAGCCTATTAGGAGCCGCTCCTTGTCCATGCCCTTTCGCACCGGCGATCACAACTTTTTCTTCTTCTGTTCTCATGGTGGTCGAACCTAGCTTGGAGAAAAAGAGCAAGAGAGTTCAAGAGGATTTAAGCACTTTTAGCAAAATTCTATTACACATAAGTTATAGCTTTAGGTCTTGTGAACCTAAACATTCTTTCTTCTCATCTTAAGGAGCCTTATATTGAGAGATAACCTCATATAAAGAGGGATGGTATTGTTCATCAATAGTGGAAAAGTTAGGTGTTCATCAAGTGTTTATGTTGGAAAAGGTTGCCTAGTTCCCAAGGAAGTTATATAAAATATATTTTTATTTTGATGGCTGAAAATTATTATATGGTGGTGTTTATGGCTGATTAAGGTTTGTTTATACCATGATCATATGATATTATTTCATGTGATTTTAAGTGGTTTTGAGGTTGGTTGTTGAATCTAAACTAAACTATGCTTGGAAATTATTCAAACAAGCTAAAGGACTTTGTATTTTTACAATACATAATTCGGCCAAGTGAGGTTTGAATGTGCACACTGTAACATCCCCGTCTCGAGCCGGTTCAATTAACATACATATGATAAAAATAGAAACAGCGGAAAACTTAAACTTACGAAAATACGAGCTAACTTTTTCTTTTTCTCTTTTAATGTTCATAAGGCGTTAACGAAAATCGGGCAGAGTAACCTCTGTAAATCGGACAACCGGGGATTTCTCAATCCTACTCATAAGAGTTCCTGATAGACAGTTTATACAGTATGCACATCCAGAAGTACCAGTCATGCAATCCAAAACATAATTATAACCAAGTTCTACATAATCATATCCACATGCCTGAATACAAAGATGTACATGCATCAAACTGAAGAACATGTACAAGACATATACAGGCCATATACAAAATAAAGGATCGAACATCCAGATCCTCAAAATGGCAGAAATGTAACTATATAGATACACTCCAAAAAAATAGTAGCCTACTGCTACCCAAAAATTCAGAACGACAAAAGTCTCAGCTACGTGTCGCGTCCCTGCCTAAGGAAGGCTCACCGGAAGTCTGTACACCTGAAAATATTGCCCCAAAGAGGGGTGAGACTACAAATCCCAGTAAGCTCCAGATTTATAGAGAATTCTCCATACCCCTGGCTCACTCCTGCATGAAAGTCAGATACAGAGTATACAGATACAACATAAAGCAGATATCATAACTGAGCAGAACATATAATCATATCATAGCAGAGACGTGCGCCGTCATTTCCAAGGGATGGCCCCAAACGGAAATAGAGTAACTCAGAGGTGTACACTGTCAATCTCAGGCAAAACCCAAGAAGACATATGTGTACCAAAAGTCAATACAGAAATCATATCAGAACCAGTCTTATCATATCATATCATATCATGTCATATCATATCATATCATCAAATATCTCTACATGAATGCACCTATACAGAGTGTCTACACAGTCATATAGTCCAACCATAGTTCACTAACTATGGTGGAGCACTCAAGTAGGAAAAGACTCCTTAAACATAGAGCTTACCTCTTGAAGCTTTATCAATCTGCTTACTTGTGGCACAAGTTACTTATATTTCTTCAGGAGATTCTGATCCTTTTTAGTCTCTAGGTACACCTAGAGCAAGAATCCACAAATACAAATCAACAAAATGCTATCATGCCTAGATTTTCCATAAGGCATACATTTTATCGCTTATTTTCGTTTCTTTACGTTTTTGCCAATACCATGCCAATATGCAAGTCATGCCCATAATTCTATAAATCTTTTTATTAGACATTTATTACAATTTTTCTATTGCTCTCTAGCCCCAAGGACCTTAATTGGCCGAAGCCAAACTAAGAAGGCTAGGACTTTCATTGGGTTTATTTAACCAAAACCAATAGTTCCTAAAACCTCATTTGTTCCCTAAGTTCTATCTAGCAATTTAAAACACATCCTTTGGCCCATTCTTTCTTTCCAAACTAACTCACTTCATCAACTAGACAATTTCATGCATTGGAGCCTCCACATTTTATCAAAATAAACATAACTTAATTTATCCTTAAACCATCCTAAATCATGCTAAGGTCCGAATTCATAAAGGATCTCCAAGGGTTCATTTCTTTTTATTTATTCATTTGCTTCACTTAATTTTTGTAACTTTAACATTCTTACTAATTCATCTAAATTCCTTTTACTTGAACACATAAAACCCCTCTTAAATCATCAACTAAAATTTGCACAATAATTCCTATTACCCTATCAAAGGCCGAACATAGAGAGAAAGACATGATTTTTCTCTAATTTTTTTTTACATACTTACAAAGCTTCTTTTCATTTCATACATCCAAAATATCAATTATTCCTCATCAATACATATTTGAACACATTATGCTTTCCCACCCAAGGCATATACACAATTTCATAATTTAAATAATCAAAACAACATCATGGAAATAGAGGTTTGTTACCTCAAATCAACTACCCAAAGCCTAGAGGACCTTCCCCAATAGAATCTCCATCAAAAACTTCATTTTGCCCTCTTGATGAATAGTGCACGAAAATGGGGTGATAGATATCTCCCTCCACAAACGAAATCAGCTCAAATGGAGGGGTGGAATAGCTTCATTGGATGATTTCCTATGAGATTGGTATATTAGGTGCAAGATTTGGTGGCTTATTGGAGGAGAAATCAAAGAAACAAAAACCAAACCCTTGCCCCCCTTTCCCTTTGCTGCAGCACGGTGAGGAGTGATGAGAGGAGAGAGAAAATGTTTTAGATAATGAAACTTAAGTGACTTGGCCATTTAAGTACATGTGGCTTTTTGTTACCAAAAAAAAAAAAAAGTACATGTGGCTTTTAATGGGATGTTTTTCTATCACGTATTTTAACTTAATTTGACTCGGAACTAACTTAACGCTACGAACATATTTTTATTTTTTTTAAATCATTTACATTAATTTTTTATTTCCTAAGGAACAATATTCAAATTTTACAGTATGGTTTCTGCACCGTTTTTGACGAAATGCACTGTGAACCACTAACTGTACTTCGTTCACTTCTGAACTTAAAACTTATAAACTTATCATTTTCTTGGGCCTATATTAACTTGCTTGGCATATATTGGACTTTCTTATGCTTATTTCATCAATTATTTATTTCTGGACTCTACCGGTTGCTTAACAGCAGTACAAAATACCCGATAAAAATACTATTCATGAGATTTTCACGGAAAGTGCCAGACTATATAATTTTTCATTCTGGACTCATATTTGTCGTCAAAATTGTCAAATTATGTCTGTAAAATCATTTTACTTATTTAAGCTCTACCGGTTAATTCGCAAGACTGCGAATTTTCCGGCAGGACGCACTGCTCATAACATAGTCATGATTACAGTCAAAATACTCGGAATTTCTCACTGAATCTAATTATGGCATTTAAATCCTTAAATTAAATCTCTAATTAAGATTTACCAATTGGGGTCATTATACACACCATGTGTTTGATTAAATGCTTAAGTAAAACTAAGGTTTTAAGGTGTTTTGATGATAATTGGTTTAAAAGAAATTAAGTGAAAGTTGAAAGGATAATGTCATGGACTTTAATGAAGGCCATTCGGTCATAGGCATGTTAAATGGAAAGGACTGATCTTGTGATCATAAAAAGTTGTTTAAAGAATGGTGTAGTGTGGTCTAACATGATTTAATAGGTTGTTAAGTTGACAAATCATATAAAATAATTATACATGTAATTCGGCTATTCACTTTGTGGTGAGTGAGAATTATTGTTTGATCATGGAAACATGGTTAAAGGATGATTGGTCTGCAGTTTTAATCAAGGATTAATGTGATTTATGATGATAGAAAAGTAATTAAACAAATGACCCTAGGTATAGGTACAATTAGGCCTATACATGTTAATTTGGGTAAGAATTGTATAAGTGTTGTGTATTGTTCAATTGATAAAAAGAATCAAGAGTGGACATAGTTTAATTCGAATTGAATTGATGAAAAATCATTGGACTTATAAACATGTCAATTCGGGCATGTAAAGAAAAATGGTGTAGGTGTTAAAGTTAATCTATTTTCAAGTGATTTGTGAATTAGGTTGAATGATGTATCAATTGTATAAATTGATAGAAAATAAATGACACAAGAAATGCATGAATCAATGGTGTTGTGATTCAACCATGATGGTTTAAATGTCATGGAATGTAAGTTAAATTCAATTAAATGTTGAATGATGTTTGTGAAATGGAATCAAGTAGGTTTCAAGTGTTTTAGGGCAAGATAAACCCTAATGAAGTATTAAGTACTTACTTGAGTTAGTGGATTAACTAACTAGAATTGTGGATCTAATGATAAGTTGTATATTTGAGTTAAGACTTGTGTGATATGGCATGAACGGTTAATTAAAAGAGTGATTAAGGGAGTTACCAAGTGGGTAATTGAATTAACATGTGATATGTCAATTGCTTGTGTGACGAGCAATATGTGTTTGATTTGTTTATCAATGGTATTTTTGTAAATAATACTAGAGTGTAAACGAACGAAGTAAGTGGATGTAAAGGGTACGATTAACTTGGACTACAAGAAAATAGCAAGAAGAACTGAGCAGGTAAGTTCCCGATTTAGGAGTTTTCTCCATTATGATATTTCATCGGTAAGGGAACATTCTCGATTGCGGCAATGTCGACATACAACTCCAGGAAATCTGTCATTGACTGGTTGAAAAATTCTTCCATTGTCATCTCCACGTCTTCATCGTCAAACATTTTCCAACTAATGTATTTATCACCTTGCAATAACCTTATCGTGATCTGAGTGATACATTGGTTGTCTTGAAGACTTAACTTCTGCTGAATTCTCTGATGCAGTTCGACAATGGTTGCGTTGCGTTGGATACGTGTAGGCCTTTTTTCACCTTCGAAGATGACACCTCGTCGACCTTCTACCTTCCTACCATTGTAATATAACACAACACGAACAGAATCACGATTTGAGCTCATTTTTAAATAGAATAAGAAATAAAATTCAAATACTAAATTAAAGATAAAGAAATTTTGGTGGATAAGAGAGATATGAAGAGGTGTGAATTGAATGGAGGGGTGGGGGAATATATAGAGCACACATGTGACACCCATGTGCATTACATACGTAATTATTTGAAAAACAACATTAAATGCGTAATTATTTGATTTAAATACATTATTATAATTTTTTCTACCTTGTTTTGCTTAAATAAGACATCATTTCGTAATCAAGCAGAACAGGAGAATGCAGAAATACATGCATATATCTACTATAACATAAATTAAGCACGTGGGACCCACATATTGTAGATCGTGTTGTTTCTTAATCGAATGGGGACCGCAAACATCTTGTTCAGATTTGTATTTTTTTTTTTTTTGGAAAAAGGTCTGTCATTTTAAATAATATATTTTGCATTCTTTCACTCCCACAAATGGTGATATTCACATCTTTAAAACTTTTTTATCTCATCTTTTCTTTTATGATTTATCTCTTTCTCTAATTTAAAATAACATAACTTTGTGTCTTTTAAAATGATACATATTTTCCTTTTTTATTTATTTATAATAATTGCCGAAGACTTGACCAACAATTTATAATTGTCAACGGGGATTTTTTTTCTTTCCAAAACTACTAATATCGCACAGCATAATTTTCAGTATAACATATAAATTATTACCATAACCTATATTATAAAATTCGGGGCATCATCAACTCGGTTAGAGTAGTAAGTTAATGTTTTATTAATTAAATTATTCAAATTGGATAAATATATATAAATTCATATTTCACACTAATTATTTTATATATATATATATATATATATATATATATAACATAAATAAAAATAATAAAGAAAGAAAAGTGAAAAATAAAATTATTTGAGTTATCCTTAGCCATAACCCAAAAGCACTATAATAGAAAAAAAAGAGAAGATAAAAGAATCACAATCCATCATCAATCTAACACTAATAATCCATCATGCATTAGTTGACCCTGACCCACTAAATTTATTTCCCCTTAATTTCACATAAAATAAAATAAAATAAAACTTAACCTGCATCACCCAAATCAAAAGTACCAAAAGCATTTGCGATAGGTTTCACAAATTACGTCAAAAGAGTCATTCCTGTCGCAAAAGTCCAACTCAGTTTCCATTCGTTCATGAGCTCCTTCAATCAGAAGCAAAGCATATCGTTGTTTCCATATAAGACGACGACCGCCAATAGCTGGTTTTTTTTTTTTTTTTATTGAGATAAATTACATGAATCTATTCATCATCAATCTCTCCACCTTTTTTAAAAGATTACCCTTAACCCTGATATGATAACCCCTTAACCATGCCGCTTTTCCATCTCGACCAGGCACCAAACTGTCTGGCAATGGGATGTCATTTTAAATTATATTTTTTTAAATGAGTGACCCGATTTCTTGTGAAATGTGAACCAACTGGGTCGACAATGATTTTTGAAAAATCAACTGAGGGAAACTGGTTCCTAAAGATATGGTCGGTTCATGGCTTTCTGAGTTGACCCGACCATTTCAAGGCAATTTTTATAACACTATAATATATATATATATATATATATATATATATATATATATATATATATATGGGCTTGTCGTTCCTCAAACTGTTTGAGATAATTTTATCTCCGGCTATTAAATCATAACCGTATAAAGATGGAAAGGAAGAGAGAGAAAAGAAATCATAATCATATTTAAAGGTGAATCAATAAATATAAGAAAATAAATAAATAAAACAACCTAGGTTTGGAGTAGAAAGAGATAAACTTATCTCAAGCTGCTTGAGAAATATTTTCCCCTATATATATAGGCGTTTCTAAAGTGAATGTAGATAACTTATCTACATTCGCTCCCAAATCAACGTCGTTTTTCATTGAAAAATTAAAAAATTATAACGAAAAAGACTATTATAACTCTGAAATAAATTATAATTATAAAAATACCTTGATTTCCGCCTCAAAACGATGTCGTTTTGGACTTTGTAGATAAATTACCTACATTGACCGTAGAAAAAGCGAACCCATATATATATATATATATATATATATATGATATAAGAGTTATGTTGTAGGGAAAGTGATTGTGTCATGTTATAGAGATTCGTTTTACGTGCCAGAGTTTTTTTTTGCTGCGGGCCCCACAAAATGTTGTGAGTGTAGGAAATTTTTTGTGGTTATGTTAAATGATAGATGATAAACATATATATATATATATATATATATATATATATATATATATACAACATGATAATTAAATTCTCATGCAACATGAGAAAATCAAATTCCATATATATATATATATATATATATATATATATATATATATATATATATATAGGGTTTTATAATTCTCATGTTGAATAAGAATTGAAATCTCATGTTGTAGAGATAAAAAATATTGGGACCCATGTGTTAGAAAAAATCATATGTAAGACCCATGTATATATATATGTAAAAAAATTGTATATATATTATAAAACCTATATATATATTTATATATATATATATATATATATATATATATATATATATATATATAAGATTATCTTCTCCTATTGTACAGTGAGACAAAAAATTTAGATAATAAAAAATGTGGGAAGAGTAGGAGTATGTGTGCAAATTTCTTATCTTAGGAGACCTTTCGGCTCGAATACAGGCATGAAATTTAAAGGACTGCACGGTGTACATACGTCACACATTCAAGGAAGGTGATCTCTGTGTCACTCTGCGGACTTGCTTTTCAACTATCCCCTAATCCCCAATCCCCCGTGTTATTTTTTAGTCATTGTTTCGGGATTTACCTTTTTTTTTTAATAAATTGTCGATATTCAATTGTCAATGGGTGCCGATTAATTCGATTTATCAAATTTTTAACAGTTACATATATTGGTTTCAAACTCGAAACAATTAATTAGTTAAGCTGAATCGATGTAGCGACAGTTAATTCATGTACTTCGTGGTTAACCCTTTTCATTAAAAAAATTTGTGAAGAACTTATATTATGTGGTGATTAATAATATTAATGACCATATAATATATATTGTCATATTGATCACTAATTAAACACCACGTACATTACATACAAATCATTAATTATTTAAACATTCATCACGGGTAAAAAACGGTATGTAAAATTCACCAGAATTATCATTTTATTTATGATACAAAATCATGTCATTGTCTCTAGAGTCATGATACTTTCACATCTTTTTAGTGTATATGGACCTTTTCATTCACGAAAAAATTTAATATACTATCGACGTATTTATATTCATCAATAGAAGTATAAAATATTAGTTGATATATTTTTTGACGAGAGAATTTTTTTTTTAATATTATAGTTATGTGTTTTTTAAAGGGTTATATTTTTTTTACATGAGAAAAAACACACACAAAAAGGGTAATTTTAATCTCTATAGTTATTTTATCTCTACAATTTTTTTTCCTTCAACATAAAAAAATACAAAATACATAATTTATAATTTCATCTTGAAAGAAAATCATACCCAATACTTAATGCAATGGTAGTACCAAAAATATTCTATTCATTTACGGCCTATAAGTTAAAATTCTTTACACTAGTGATAATGAAATGATTTATGTCTTGATCAGAAAAATTAAATACATTTATGTCTTAATGTTTAAAAAATTCTTAAAAGAGCAATGTTAGTCGGCAGGAAGTCATTTTAATTTTCAGAAATATTAAGTGTAGAATTACCCTTTTAGTTATTATACAAAACCATGTCATTGTCTCTACGGTCATGATAAGCTTTCTTATCTTTTTGAGTGTATTCTTTCTGTTCTGTCCTTTTATTTATGGCCCATAAATTAAAGTTCACCCTCTAGTGCCAACCGAAAAAACAGTTCATCCACTAGTGATAATAAAATCATTTATGGGCTTTTCCACGTATTAGTTCGTTTTCCACTCGTTATGATGAATGGTGGGTCAACCACTACAATAATTTCACAAATCAACCGTACCTTCTCTCATAAATCTCTCTTTCAACTCTTTATATCTTCTCACCACTCTCTTTCTCTTTAATCTTCTCACACAAACACTTTCCCTTCACACACCACAGACATTCCAATGGCAACAACCGAAGAAACCGAACCAACATGGCCACAACTTTTGGGAAGCAACAACTGGGAAGGGCTCTTGGACCCTCTTAACCTCAACCTCCGAAACCTCATTCTCCGTTGTGGTGATTTCATCCAAGCCACCTACGACGCCTTCATCAACGACCCAAACTCCATCTATTGCGGTTCAAGCCGCTACGGCAAAACCTCCTTCTTCCACAAGGTCATGCTCGAAAACCCAACACACTACACCGTCACCTCCTTCCTCTACGCCACCGCATGTGTCTCCGTTCCCGAAGCCTTCGTCCTCCACTCGTTGTCACGTGAGTCATGGGACCGTGAGTCCAACTGGATCGGCTACATCGCCGTCACCTCCGACGAACTCACCGAAGCTTTAGGCCGCCGTGAAATTTACGTCGCGTGGCGCGGCACCACCAGAGATTTCGAATGGATCAACGTGCTTGGTGCTGCTCCTGAATCAGCTAAAGGGTTATTGAGTACTAAAAGCCTCAACGAGTTCAACAATAATAACAATAGTAGCAGCGACGATGATGACGATGATGAGAAAATGCCGAAAGTGATGAGGGGATGGTTAACAATCTACACCTCAGATGACCCAAAATCTCCTTTTACTAAAACAAGTGCGAGAACACAGGTTTTGAACAAGGTGAAGGGTTTGTTAGAGGTTTACAAGGATGAGAATCCTAGTGTGGTGTTGGTGGGGCATAGTCTTGGTGCGAGTTTATCAATTTTGAGTGCTTTTGATTTGGTGGAAAATGGGGTCACTGATGTTCCTGTTGCTGCTATTGTGTTTGGGTCTCCTCAAGTGGGAAACAAAGCTTTCAATGAGAGGTTGAAAAAGTTTCATAATTTGAATGTTTTGCATGTGAGGAATAAGATTGATTTAATACCTCATTATCCAGGGAGGTTATTGGGGTATAAATATACGGGTGTGGAGTTAGAGATTGATACGAGAAAATCGCCGAGTTTGAAGCACTCGACGAAAACGGATGATTTGCATAACTTGCAGGGTATGTTGCATGTGGTGGCAGGGTGGAATGGGGCTGATGGGGAATTTGAGATGAAGGTGAAGAGAAGCTTGGCTTTGGTGAATAAATCGTGTGATTTCTTGAAGGATGAATGTCACGTGCCAGGGTCATGGTGGGTGGAGAAGAATAAAGGTATGGTACGTATGGATGATGGTGAGTGGGTTTTGGATGATCCTGATGATGAGGACCTCCCTGTGCCTGAAGATTGATTGTGTGGGAGATCACGGTACCATGTTTTTTTTTTTTGTCCGTTGTGTTTGTAACTCTATTCTATTCTCTGTGTGTGACTCGAATAATAAACATTTGCATCGTTTAGAAGGTTTTTTTTTTTTTTTGTTACAGTTAATGTTTTTTAGGGGTTTAATGTTTTTCTTATAAATTAAGAATAAAATTATTTTCTTAAGAGGGGATGAGTTTATTTATTTTTATTTTTTTATAAATTCACCGATTCATTGATTATCAACTAATCCAATTCGAGTAATCTTAGACCATTAATGGAGGCAGCTCTTCTGATATCATTTTCCCGGTTCCAAAACTCGAACTTAAAACTTTTACTCAAAGGAGATAAGTTTCTTACAACTTAAACCAATAATTATTGATAACACTCTATTTTTTCGCATGGCCCACCAACCGAGTGTTTAGCACTAGTTAATAAGTTATGCACTGGATGACGAGTGAGATTATTTTTTTCTTTCTTGTCTACCTTGATAATGCTCCATCTGCTCAAATATGTCATTCATGAGATAATTTTTCTTCACCTTGTGGGAGAATACAAAAAGTTTTTT
The DNA here is from genome assembly GCA_032173675.1 of Gastrolobium villosum. NCBI lineage: Eukaryota > Viridiplantae > Streptophyta > Magnoliopsida > Fabales > Fabaceae > Gastrolobium > Gastrolobium villosum. The sequence continues at coordinate 4,328 of JAVKPL010015377.1, read as the reverse complement.
TAAGGAAAATTAACCTAAACATTAATCAAACAATCCTGACACAAATATATTTTCTCAATTATCATGGAAGAAAATATTTGTCATTGTGCTATTTTAAGTGAAACTATTTTGTTTTGGTGCATGTTCAGTAAATTTTTATATTCTCTTCTTCATAAAATGAGGAGGATAAAAAAATTGAGAGTTTTTTCGTGGACAAAGAAAATAAAAAATCATCAAAACACAATAATTTCACTTATTATTCAAATGGATTTATTACTCTTATGTTGCATAAAATATAATCTATCTCCTACACAAGATGAGTCTTATTTTACTTTCTCTCTCTTCCCTTAAAAATGGACCTCACCTGCACCAATGAATGTGTATGAGATAATACATATCTTTTACAACATAAGAAAACTATTACCCTTAATTAAAATTACAAATATTTTTCTCTTAAAAATATGTCTTTTTTATGGAGCACATCGAGAAGTGGATGCAGTCAATTCATTCCTTAAGTCACGGATTCGATGATTTCAATGAATTTTCAAACAATATTACCCCAAGAAAATGGGTGGGGTGGGGTGGGGTGGAGGTGGGGCCGAGTGGTTCCTAATTTTTTTATCTCCAACTAAGTGTTATTAGATGTGACTTGAATCGGTTGGGTCGATCCACGATCTGATGACCCGGTCATCTATTGGTTCGAGTTAAATATCGGACTTATCTTATATCAGATCAGGTAAAAATTGATTCGAACTGGTCAAATTTTATCAAAATCAATGACCTGATCCGGTCATCAAAACCGCCAGGTTATGCTTTTTTATATTAAGGAAAATATCAAAAATTAAAATTGTTTCATATTATCTTAGAAAAGTATGAAACTCCTTTCAAAAATTTGTTTTTTTTTTTTTTGTTTGCTTGTAATATACTCTCCTAAAGTGATCTTAAATTTAAGCTTCAAAACTGAAGCAATTTATGGAACAGTAGATTAAGAGAAGGTGACATGTTGATTCCTTACAAATCCTTTTTTATAGGAAGAGTTGCTTGTAAATGCTTTATAATTATTAAACATGGTTAGTTGATGATATTTGGTAGAGGAATTATGTATGGTTACTTGATACTTAAATTTTCTTTTTTATTTATTTATTTCTTTTACAATATACTATATGTGGTTACCACATATGACTTTCTTTTATCCCTTCAAAAAAACTAAATATATTTGAAGCGCTGCATAATAATTTTTTTACATGTATTTGAGTATTTTTATGTATAAAATATAGGTTTTTTGTACGGGAGTGGATCCTCTCATATGTTAATTAACATGACCATATCATGTGGGGCAATCATAACTATATATGAGTGAATTAATGGTGATAAGATATGAGAGAGAAAAAATATAAGGATAAGAAGTTACATAATCATCACTGTTGATTTAATTATCAATGGTTAAGATCCCCACATGACATGATCATGTTAAACTACACATGAAAGGATCCATTTCCTTCTTATACTAACTCGGGTCATGCGGTTCAATCGACTGGTTGAACTAATGATTCAATAATCCAATACCCGGTTGTTTGAACTAACTCATCGTGACTCTCTTACTTTTCATCGTTGACGTGACATATGGCAATAAAATAATATAGGTTAAATTCGTCAATTTAATATATTTGCTAAATTATTTTATTTAAAATTTTATATGTTGGATTTATTAAAATCTTCACCCCCTTCATATAATTTTCTGGAACCGCCACTCACTACGACCTCCCTCGGCATCATGAAATCATTAAAAAAAAAAAAAAATTCAAAGTTTTCTCATTTTGTTTTAAAATTTTTTGGAACTCCTTTAAAAAAAATTTTGCACTCCATCTTTTAACAAATAAAAAAAGGATTTGATTTTCTCATGTTACATAAGAATTCAATTATCATGTTATAACTCAACTAGTGGTGGGTCCCATATTTATTAAAAAGAAAAAAAAATTTGCACGCAAATCAAAAAATTACTAATTGAATTCTCATGTAACATGAGAAAATATTTTCTCTCTAAAAAGTACCGTTTTCGACTACCAAAAAAGAAGTAACATATTCTCGTCTTTATGACCGTTTCCTCTTTCATCCCTTTTTCTGCTTTTTGGTAAGAGAGCAGAGCACCTACTTCCATAATAAAACTGTGTTTGGGAATCTGACGGTATATTCTTTTTAGGTAATATCTATTTCAATTATAAAAACATAGAGATAACTGATAAGGCTCTTTTTTAGGCAAATTTTTATAAAAAATTGGTGTTGCAACAAAGTTTGGCTCGAATACGGCCATGATTTTTAAAGGACTGCACGCTGCACATACGTCACACATTCAAGGAAGGTGAACTCTGTGTCACCGTGCGGACTTGGAGTTGCTTTTCAACTATCCCCTAAATCAAGTGGATGCTGAAGATTTCTATAGCTTCCCCAATCACCCCGTGTTGTTTTTTAGTCATTTTTTCGGGGTTTACCTTTTATTTATTTATTTAATAAATTATCGTTATCCAATTATCAATGGATGCCAAGTAATTTGGTTTATCAAATTTTTAACACAGTTATATATACTAGTTTCAAACTTGAGATAATTAGTTAAGCTGAATCAATATTGCCAATTAATTTATTTTTTTGAAAACCATATTGCCAATTAATTTATGTATTTGGTGATTAATCCTTTTCTTTAATAAAAATTATAAAGAACTTATATTTGTGGTGATTAAAAATAGGGAAAAGTGTTTGTCATTTTAAATGATATAAAGTTATGTTATTTTAGGAGAGAGATAGACACAGAAATTTTTTTATTTAAATTTTAAATTAAAAAAAAAACCATCAACTTTCTCTCTCCATGATTTCCATTTTTTCTGTGTACCAATCTCTCCTAAAACGACAAACATCAAATCCTTAAAAATATTAATGACCATAATGGGAAAATAATTTCTGTACTTATTGCAGAACTCATCTCTCTTCCTCATACACCAAATTTCGGAGAGAGAAATCATATTTTAATGAGAGAGGAAAACATAATGATAGAGAAATAAAATTTATGTCTGAGACAGAAACATAATTTCCACATTAAATGCATAAATCATTTCCCCATAATATACATTATCATATTGACCACTAATTAAACACCACATACATTACATACTAATCATTAATTATTTAAACATTCATCACTGGTAAGGGTATGTAAAGTTCACTAGAATTATCTTTTAGTTATGATACAAAATCATGTCATTGTCTCTAGAGTCATGATAAGCTTTCTCATCTTTTTAGGGGTATACGGACCTTTTCATTTATGGCCCATAAATTAAAATTCTATACACTAGCGATAATGAAGTGATTTATGTCTTGATTAGGAAAAAAAAAATACAATTATGTCTTAATCTTGAAAAAATTCTTAAAATAGCAATATTATTCGGCAGGAAGTCATTTTAATTGTCAGAAATATTCAGTGTAGAGTTTTTTTTTTTTTTTGGTGAAAAGAGTTATCTTTTTAGTTATTTTACAAAAACCATGTCATAAATCATAATTGTCTCTGCGGTCATGATAAGCTTTCTTATCATTTTGAGTGCATACTGTCCTTTTTATTTATGTTCCATAAATTAAAGTTCCATCCACTAATGAAATCAAAGGCACTATAAAATATAATTCATTGAAGTCCTAGGTGTCATCAGAAATAGGGACTTTATATTATTAAATACCACTACAAGAAAAAATGTTATTAATGATGAAATTTTATAAGATTTCATCACAAATTCCTACGTCACAAATTTATTTATAACGAAATTTAATTATTTGTGTTGAAAATTATCATTTGTGACAAAATTTATGACAAAATTTTTTGTCACAAATAAGAACTCAGCCACTTGAGTTCTTATTCAATCTCTAAAACTTTACAATTAATTTATAAGATGATCCAAATTAAATGATATAGAGATATGGAAGTGGGTCAATAATATATCTAATTTACCTTCAAGTACATTCTTCCAGTTTAATCATGATCGCGAATACAAGTTCTTATAAATAAAGTTATATCAAAATTTGATATGATAAACTTTGCTACTTATATAATTCTATCGGTTACAAATTGAACTGATCCAGTTATCCATGAATAGTTGGATAATATAAAATATTAATATATTTATTTTATCCTGTATCTATGATGCTCCAACCTTCACTCATTTAAAAAATTGAAAGAAAAAAAGAAGAAGAAACTTTTGGCCACTCGTTATGATGAATGGTGGGTCAACCACTACAATAATTTGACAAAACAACAGTACCTTATCGATAACACAGTGGATTTTATTTTATTTTTAGTGCATACAAAGTGA